>JAMPIV010003630.1:0-143846 GCA_024509875.1 Oreohelix idahoensis
GTTGTGGAAAATGTGTTAATAGCATACGTGGCGATCTTTAATTCTGATATTCTGGTAATAGAAATTAGTGTTTACGTGGTTAAAAGGGTTACCTTTTACCAATTAAAAGTGTTAGCTTTACCATTATAATTCACTTAGATTTTCTAGCTGGTAAAACTAGTGAAATAAAATAAAGCATAGCTATTTTATACCAGATGTTCAAATATTTTGTTAATTTTTACCACCTGCTTTCTCACACAAGAAGAGACGGTTTTAATTGACTGATTTATATGCGACGCAATTTTAACGGACATACCTGGTCGTACACATCTCGTGGAGTTTGATAAGCTGACAAACGAGACGCTTGTAAAAACAAGAGTTTATCCGATTCCGTATGCAAAAGCAGACACGTTACGTGGAGAAATAGAGCAACTGCTACACACTGAGATTATTAGCGAGTCCACATCTCCTTATAGCTCGAGCGTCGTACTGTTACAGAAACCGAATAAGGAAGTTCGGCTGTGTATCGACTACCGATTACTCAACACAGTAAAATAATTTCAGCCCGAACCACTCCCAAGCGCCTCAGAACTGTTTACCAAGCTAAGCAAGGCAAACATTTCTCCAAGATTGACCTGAGTAAAGGTTATTACCAAATACCAGTCAAGGATGAAATTAAATCCCTGTTAGCCTTTAGCACCAGCAAAGGACATTATACTTTCAATGTTATGCCTGTCGGTTTACACAATGCACCAGGAGTCTTCACCAGAATGATGAGAAAGCTTTTGGAACCTTTGCAAAGTCCAAACATTCACAATTTCATGGACGACATACTTATTGCAACGGATAACTACGAAGAACATATTGTTACGGTCGCTATGCTCTTCAGGAGACAACAGGAAGCTGGCCTCACCGCCCGATCTAGCAAATGATTAATCGGGTTTGAAAAGCTTGACTTCCTAGGGCATACCATTTCTCAATGTTGTACGTGGCGCGTTGCCAAAAACATCGAGAAAATACGTTCAACAACGAGGCCAAAAACAAAAAGAGACAATCGTTCATTCCATTCCCTTTGCTTATATTACCAAAAGTTTCTCAAAGACTTTAATGGCTTCACAGTACCACTCACTGACCTTACGCAGAAGGGAAAACCCGATAAGGTTTGGACCGCAGTGTGCGAAAACGCTTACGACACCCTTAAAGAACAGCTGTCCAAATATCCCATTCTAAGGTTACCCGTCCTTAAGAAACCTTTCGTCTTGCGCGTGGACGCCAGCGGACAGGGAATTGGATCGACACTGCTTCAGACAGACGACCAACATCCAAACCTGTTTTTTTCCAGTTGCTTAAGGCATCCGCAAACTGAATACAGCACAAAGGAACTATTCGACCGTGGAGAGAGACTGTTTGGCACTCGTGAACGGAATCTGGAGACACCATGAATATTTATATGGAGTTTCATTCACAGTACAAACTGACAATGCTCCATTGGCTTTCCTAGGAGCCAACACGGATTTTAACGCAAAAATTATGCGTTGGGCTCTATTGTTAAGCGTGTACTCGTTCAAAGCACAACACATAACAGGGAAAGAGTATGTAGGATCAGATTTTATGAGTCGAAATTGGAGCATTGAGGAGAATGATGCAAATGAGGATACCAATCACTCGGTAACTACGGATGACAGTAGCTCTATTTCCATTAATGAGATATGAAGTTTACGTGGTTAAAAGGGTTACCTTTTACCAATTAAAAGTGTTAGCTTTAGCATTATAAGTCACTTAGATTTTCTAGCTGGCAAAACTAGTGAAATAAAATAACGCGTAGCTATTTTATAAACGCTGCGGTACAGAAAACACCAAAGTTTTCTAAGTCTACAATACGCTGAGTTTTTTGGTGTACTAGAGAAAGGGCTGTGACTGAGGGGCAACAGGCGGCGTATATTATAAGGGGTGTCAGGCACACAATTTCAGTGGCTAGCGCGCAGTGGCTAGACTCGTCGGCTTCGCGCAAGTGTGTGTCCTTAGTTGTGATGTGCGACGGAACAAACGGAATAATTTGTCTTCTCTTTGTTACTTTCACAATTGCCTCCACGGCTGGCATAGTTGTGGATTTTAAAGTTGCTACCATAAGGGAAATGGGTTCATTTTCGATACAATAAAACATGAGGCTGAGACGCTTGGTAGTCATGACCCTTAGAGTGTAAAGGAGTGTATCGGTACGAAACACTTGTTGGACCAAAGGGACTTCTTCTGATGATCAGATTGCTTCCTGTTGTATCGCTCTGTAAATTGTTTCCTATCATAGTTGCATGTTCAGTTATAATGTTAATTTTCACCACCCGCTTTCTCACACAAGAAGAGACGGTTTCAGTAGACTGATTTATATGCTAGGCGCAACGTATAGTGACAGAAAAGAATTTACGTTATATTTCATTTTTGTGAACCCCAAGAGCACGTTTTGCTACACTAACTATTCGCGTTGACTTTTGTTCATCTAGGAAGAACCCTCACCAGATTCGGCGTTCACCTTGCTAGTCTTGACTTGTTAGTGGATATACTGGGGCCAATTTGGGAAATAAAACCTGGCATTTTTTATTGTTCAAGATAATTGTATTTCCAATGGATATCACCAAGAATAGGTAAGCGTGATTGAGTGGCCACTGTATGACAGAGAGAGTGAATATTTTTCTTTGTTACAGGAACTTTACCAACATTGGATGTTACTTAAACTTGTTAGCTATACTGGGTAGCATATAGTAGGAACGTATTTCTTTACTGTCTCTTCTGTAACATAGTGATAACCTTTGACATTTTTGTTAGTAACTTTTTGGGTTCTTTTCTCCAAAGGGGGAGGGTACATTTATTGTTATTTTCATATATATGTAAATCTGATTTTATTTGATCTTTCTTTAGATATTCGATGTTGTCAAGTTTAATGATAATAAACAACAAAAGAAACTTAACTGTGTGTGTTGGTCAGACCCATACCCAGTTAACCGTAGTTTTTCACGTTTGTGTGTCTTGTTGTTGTTACGTTGGGATTTCTTTGAGTTGAGATGTGTTGGTATATTCAGATGATATAATTGTGCTGATAACGGAGGGGAATGTCAAGGGGTGTCAAGACAGTGCATTCAATCAAATATAAATTCGAGAAGATCTTCGTGGATGGGTCCACACAAAACGACATATTTAATTTGACGATACGGTTTCCATTCCTAAGCAACATGCATCAATAAATCATGGTTAAGGCATAGATCGTCTCAGTCAGTCCATTTCATCTGTACAAATCTAGCCGCTGTACTGGAGATGACCTCGAACGGTTAACATCCAAGTAATGGGGACTGGAGATGACGATGCTTAAAATATTGTAGACTTACTTTCTACAAATCACGGAACTTCTCCATAAGTCCGGAGTCTTCATAAACAAAGTGGCCGCCTCTAACAATATGTATGCCATTTGACAAAAGTACTTGAATCCTCTACCGAAAACGGGAGATCATAAAACACGTCTGACGTGGACGAATAATTCTAACAGAAGGCCTTGAACTAACGGTCTGCATAAATAAGTGCAGAACGTATTATGTCATAATCAAATAGTGACGTAAACCTTATATCGCGTTCACTTATAATAAAAATGGTGCAAAATACATCATGGTAGCCACAGATAGAATCATTACGGTGTATATTGAACTGCTAATAAAACTAAGTGTGGTCGACATGCAAAATACATTATAATCTTCTTTAACAGTTGTCACACAGCAGGGTGTGTGTAGTTAAACTTATAATTATATCTATGAGGAGGGCAAGGTTGTCTTGTACTAAATTATAGTCGTATAGACCGGCTGGAATAGAGAAACGTGCTCATTCCATAGACATATTTTGTTCCTTAAACTATCACCCGTAAAATCTATTTCTCACACCTTTTTTTTCTCACGTACTTACCAGCATCCACTCTACTCAGACGGGGCTAAAAATAACTCTCAACCTATCTGTACGACAATTAGTGCCCATTGGTTCTGAAAAATATTGGTTGTACTGGCAACCAAACCTCTCAGCTAGGGTAGAATAGAAACCACCAAGTAAGAAAATGTGATTACAAGTTTATGGAAGTGCGCTATTTGGCGCCAAAGAAAATTTTTTTTTTTTTTTTTTTTTTTGGGTGAACTTTATTTTCATCTCTTTGCAATTTTACAAATTAGTGTACATTTTACACCACGTAAGAATGAAATTACATTGACAAGTTTTCAATTTAAAATCATGAGCATTTTACACAAAGGAAACATGATAAAAGGGGTTACATGGCAAATCAAAACTCTTCTGTTCTCGCAAGTACTTTTGTACACATGCAAACCCAAGTGATAGAATTTATGTGTTTGTGACAAGGGCTTGGTATATATAAATCACGAGAAACAAATGTGAGAAGAAAAGGAAACAGGATTTGTAGTATTGGTGCACGTATGTCTAACCATATACATACATATTCTAAGAAACCCATGTTCATTACATTCCTTTAGATACTAATATTAATGGAAAGCTCTTAGTATGACCTACTTTGGGAGAAAGGCGATAAATAAAAAATTCGCACGCGTGCACGCACACGGTGCAAAAGAAAGATAGGACTGTATTCTGAAGATAAGCCGGTACAAACTGGTTTTCGTAAACAATGAAGCCTTGGATGCTTCATTTGGACAGGACGAAGGGCACTTGAAAATTTTGTCTGGGCGAGGTATTGAATGCCCCCGGGTTGAAAGTATAATGGCCAATTTTGTGCCGGGTAATGCTTTTCTCCTTGGCTAGTTGAGCACACAGCCTTGAGCCATAAATGGCTAGGCACACCGGCATTTCGAGAAAGGTACAAGGGGTAGTTAATAATCATGTTCCCTAAAGCATATATAATTTGAAATTCCAAAACAAGCTCGATTTACCACATACAACAAAATACATTCATAAACTGTAAATACAAGGTGAGGAAAGTAAAATACTAAAGTTGGGCATTTCTGTACATTCATGTAAATTTGACATTAATTATTCCAAGGTGAAATGGGGGGGGGAGAGAACTTAGGTTGAAAACATATTTATATTCGTGACACAATTTATTTTAATCGTTCCAAAACAATATAATTTAGACTTTAAAACCACACATTGGAACCACGCACACACGCACACCAAGAGCGCGGGTGAAACCTGGAAACACTGCATCCACTACTACAAACACGTACTTGTACTAAAAACTTTGTTACACATTGATGCGTTCCCAGAAACAAAGAACGGCATTACAAAGTTGCCAATCATACTTTTCAGAGATACCGTTTTCTCATATTTTTCCAATTGGTGGTTCTGTAAACAAATTTTATGATTTCAGTTTTGATTCCAAAAAAAAAAAAAAAACTTGTACATTTTCCAAGCAATTTATAAAAGTTCATATACATGATATATGGGAAAAATTTACTTTAACAATACAATAAGCGGTGTGGGGGGAATAGATAGCTATGAAAGACCGCAGTGGTCGGTCTGCGTTGGAAAAACGCACCAAGAAGACAAGGCAGAATGGGGCGGGAGAGACACTACTGAATGCCCCGGGTAGGAAGAAAGTCGGTATGCGTTACGGATTGCTTCGTTCTCAATCGTGCAGGCTTCAACTTAGTAACAGTTGAACACGCTTCTGAGTCGCCTTTCAAGAGGCTAGCCCGTACTTACCGGTACACAAAAGGAAGGGAAATGTTGTGGCGTCTAGGCTAATTCCTTAAGATGGAGAGAGTGGAGGAGTGTTGCTCCGCTATACATTGAAATCAGGTGAAATTGACAGTGCTTTCTGTAGGAAGACATTTAGCAGTATTTGCGAATTAAAATGGCGGTATTTGAACACTGCTAAATTCCTAAAACTCCAAATCAAATCTCTATATTGAGACAATAAGATGAGAAGTTTTGTTTGTATCTGTGGTTTCGTTCTTGGGATTGTGTTTAAAAATATAGCTCTGTAAAAGTCTACGGGTCTGTCTGTGTGTGAGGCAATGATACTTTGCAATGCTTTCCTCATGGGTATGACTGTATTGCACGTGTAGTAAATATGATCTCCGGTTTCTTGAATGCGTGTTTTGCACAGCTGGCATTGTGATGTTTGCTTGGATCTGTGAGCTTGTCTTTCTGTTGTGGGCGTCATGTTGTATAGGAGTCTAATGGTAACTTCTCTTGCCTTGGCAGTGATGTGAGAGTTATGTAAGTTGGTGAAAGTGTCAGTATAATTTGTCTTGAAGTATTTCTGTCCCCTTTTAATCCTGAGATGTAGCGGGGGTGCTTGTAGTTTGACTAAGTGTTTGTAGATTGCATTTGTTTTCTGGTGAATTAAGTTGTCGTGTCCGTGAATGGCTTGTATGCATGACTTGTAAAATGATGGTAGTGGGCCGAAATGGTGTGGCGTTGAGTTGTTTAGTGGTCTCAGTTTGGTGAGTCTAAGCCCCACGTAATAGTGTGCTAGCACGTGTTGTTCTGGATGTTTGATGATACTCCCTACGTGTTTAGTTCTAAGTGCTTGGATCTTTGTCTGTATGTCCTAAAGTGCAATCCCTCCCTGTTTCTTTTCTTGTATAAGTGTCTTATGTTTTATGCTGTAGATTGTGTGACTAAAAATAAATCTTATGATCTGTTTGTTTATGTCTGTAATAGTCTGTTTCGGGGGGTTAAAAACTGTTGCTGCGTATAGTAATTTGAGAATGACATAAGTGTTTACAAGCGTGCTTCGTCCAAAAATTGTTGTGGTTTTGAATTTGTATCTATGTAGCATGTCTGTCATTTGTGTTGCTAAGTTCTGCCATGTGTCTTTGTGAGTGCGGCTTGGGTGTGAAGGAAAAGTGATGCCGTAGATTTTGATGTTGTTTGTTGGTACATGCCCAAATGGAAAGTCTGTTTTGTTTTTCCATTTGCCTATGCCCATTATTGTTGATTTCTGTACGTTGACTTTATCTCCGCTACCTTTACTAAAGTCTGTGAATGTGTTAGAATGTTTGCAATAGACCTGTCGTTTGGTGGGAAAAAGGTGGTGTCGTCTGCATAAGCAATCAGCTTCTGCTCGCCTTTCCCTGGTATAAAGGTGCCCTTAATAGAGCTGTCCTTCCTAATTTTTTCCAGCATGGGTTCTAGTGCTAGAACGTAGAGTTAGGGGGGGGGGAGAGACTACACCCCTGCCTCACGGATCGCGTTAGCCTGAAAGTGTTGGTAAAAGTGTGATTCACCAAAACCTTGCTTTCGGGCTTCGCATAAAGGATTTCAATCCATTTCCTAAAATTTTCACATATATTGCAATGTAGTAATGTTTTGTGAAGGTATGAGTGTGATATTCGATCAAAAGCTTTCTCTTGATCGAGAGATAGGATTGACGACTGACAATCCTTCTCGTGTGTGTAGGTGATTATGTCTCTGATGAAATGTGTGTGCTGGTGAATATTTCTGTGTTGGACGCTACACTGCTGGTCCTCATGTATGAGGGTGGTCATGAAAGGTTTTAGTTTGTTTGTTAGCGTTTTTGTTAAAATTGTGTAGTCTATGTTTAAGAGAGATATAGGTCTGTAGTTTTTAAGGAGTGTTTTGTCTGCGTTGTCTTTAGGTAGGAGAGTGATGTATGACATGTTCAAGCTTGGCGGGAGTTCTTTATTCTCGAAAGCTTCTGTGTATACTTTTAATAGAAGGGGGCCTAGGATGGGAAAAAAGTGTTGATAAAATTCTGCTGTGAGTCCGTCTGGCCCTGGTGATTTGTCTTTTTGCATAGTGTTTATTGCGAGTGTTATGTCTGTAAGTGTCAGCTCGGCATCTAAACCTTGCTTGTCGTCATCTGATAGTTTCTTTGTAAAGTGCATAAATGTGTCTTGTATGTGTGACTGGACGTTTTCTTCTGTGTACAGGTTTCTGTAGTAATCTTCAAAAGCCTGTACTATGTTTTGTGTTTCTGTCTGTATGGTTCTGTCTAGATCTACTATTTACCCTACCTGTCTGCAGCGTTGTATGTTTTGTTCTATTGCCATGTATTGTTTACTGGGTGTTTCTTGTGTGATTGTGTTCAGTTTCGTCCGTAGTAGGGCGCCCTGAAACCTATGGTGCTTGTATTGTTGTAGCTGGTCTTCTAATGTGAGGATGCTGGGTGAATGTCTGTCTGTTTGTTTTGTGAGCAGTATTGCATCCTCTACTAGTTTCTCTTGCTTTATCCTATCCTTGTGTATCCTAGCTGACATTAACTGCATTCGTTCACGTATTGTATTTTTTAGTATTTCCCAGTGGTGTTGTATGTTTTCTGTTGGCACATCAGTTGCGTATGTAAGGATGAGTTGAGTCATATGTTCCGTGTATGTCTTGTTTTGGAGTAAAGTGTTGTTGAATTTCCAGTGTGGAGAGCGTTTGAAATGCGTGCTTGCCTGAGTAGAACTAATGACAGTGAGTATTGCTTTGTGGTCTGTAAACTTTAGAGTTTCTGGTAAGTGTCTGGCCTGAATTATGTGGTGTGTTGATGGTATATAGATTCTGTCTAATCTTGAGGCTCTGTTGAGTGTTTTGTTTGCGTTTGTGTGTGTGGTGTCCGTGCTTTGGGGATGTGCGTGTCTGTATGCATCTGTTAGGCTGTGGGTGTCTATTATGGTCTTTAATATGTCTAGTTGGTGTGTGTCTTCTCTGTTGGTTCTTCTAATCTGTGCACTAACCTCACCACCTACCAGATCCATATCTGTTAAAACACAGTTAAAATCATCACCTAATATAATGTTGTGTCCCTTGTATAAGTGTGTGAGTAAGTTATCTAGGCTGTCGTAAAATTGCAGCTGGTGACTAAAGTTGGCTGGGGCGTGTATGTTAACTATCGTGTATGTGTGTTTCTTATTCCCTACGTGAACTATGGCTATTTTACCTCTGTGTCCCTGTTTTTCCCAAGTATTTCCCACCTGTCTGATGTTTGTAGTATAGCTGTTCCTGAACCAGTGTTGTGAATGGCTAAGCTAAAACAAGAATGTCTTAGTCCTAACTGGGTTGTGATCTGTGATGCGTGTTCGTCTGTGTGTATGTTGGTTTCTTGTAAAAGTATAAAATCTGGTTTGTGTTTATGTATGAGTGGTATGATGTGTTGTAGTTTGGCGCGGAGGCCACTAATATTCACACTTAACACTATTATTTCGTCTGCCATTATTAATTTAAAATACATTTCAGTTGCGTTATAAGTACAAGTAAATTAATGGTTAAACAAACATACCCGTTATGGAATGATAATTTACATATGTAGAGTGTTCTCTTGTTCCTCGTCTTCTTCTGTGTCGTTTGTGAAATCGATAATCAGTTTGGTGGGTGAATCTGTTTTTGTTGAGATTGTCTGTTTTGCATTCTGCCTGGTGTTTCTGTTAAAGTCGTTCGCCTTGTTTGTCCGGGTGGATGGTTGTGCTGTAATCTTGGTCAGAGGTGTAGAGTTGATTCGGTTTTGGCTGGGTGCGGTTCTTTTCCCTTTATCCGCCAGGGGTGGCTTTGATGTGTTCTTGGTTGCTTCTTTTTCATATGTGTCGGGGCTGCTGGGCGCAGAATGCCGCCTTTCTCTTTTCTTGTCTTTGTCTACGAGCTGGAAGTCATCATGTGCCGGTGGTGGGTCTCTTTTCTGCGACAGTTGAGGTCTCTCCTGTTCTGGCGCCACTGTTTCCTTCCGTGGCAGCTGTGGCCACGAAGTGTTTTTTGCTGCCGTCTGCCTAACAGACGTTGGTTTCATCGGGCACTTGTTTGCCCAGTGGGTGTCTTCACCGCAATGTGGGCATACCATTCTCCGGCCTGGAATGGTGACGAGGACCTTGTGCTTTTCATAGCCGGGTGCGGCGATTCTCAGATCGATAAAATGTGGAACTGATGATTCCGACCGACAAAGTACTCCCCATTTATCGGGAGCATTTCGAATGCGGTATACTTCCGCATCAGGGTCCCCAGTTGCAGCTCTTGCAATGCTTTCAACAGCCTGCTTCTTGATGGTAGGAGGAAGCCAGTGCAATGTTGCCTTCGTTCGCTCCTTCTCGAGGTGCTCGATTGTTATGGTTAGTTTTGGGTTTGTTAGCGGAATTTTTTTCCCATGCATTTTTTGATACAGACGTGCATGCACTTCAAGTGTCAAATTTGCATACCAATTTCACAGGGTTTTCGAAACGGTAGAGGGCAGAAATCCCGTTTGTAGGTACACCTCCACGGCCCACCAAGACACTGGTGAGAAATGATGGAGACGCCTTTGCTGCCGACTGAGGACCCGAAACCGAGAGAACCAAGATTCCCGCCGAATGAAGATCTCCTCCCTCGAAAGCATCGTTTCCGATATCGATAGTTTTAGTGATTTCCATTTCTCCAGCAGTAACAGGTGAAAAACGCAGAAAATTTTAAAAACAGGTAGAATCCGTGAAAATGTTAAAAACAGGTAAAATCCGTGAAAATTTTAAAAACTAGGTGAAGTGTGGACCACTATTATATACCTGGCTTACAGCATGGAGTAAGTAACACAATATTAATTAATTATAGTTGGTGAAACATTTCCTTCCGAAAAGAAAGTATTATTCGGTGTGGAACACGCTAAAAGGTGTGGAACACATTCTTCAACAAATAAACCCCATTTTTTTAGTTGGAACTCTTTGTGGTGAAGAATCCCAAGGCTTTGGGCCTGAGTGACGACTGCATAATAAACATTGTGCTAAATGTATTATCAAAGAGAGTGGTAGAACAGCTAAGTGCTCAATACCTTAAAGTGTGCATTAAGTTGAAAATCTTTTACATTTTTTGAAAATGGGCATAGAAAAAAAAAAGAAAATTCACAACAAAAAAAATAACAAATACTGTATCTAAAATAAAATGTTATGGCAAATGCAATTGTTTATAATAAATTTATATAATTTACAAAGTATTAAAATATTCTATTAAGTCTGATATTTTTTTCATAATCTAATTGTTTCCCTTGAAAAGCAAACACGCTACCTCCCCTAACTATTCATTGATGACGGGGAGATCATTATGTAAAATATTGATGTCGTCCGTGACAAGAGTCAGTTGTTTCTTCCCTTGCTCCAGTGTTTCTATCAGCGTAATGTGGAAGTATCGTTTTACTTTATTTCCGATGGCCCGTCCAATCTGACCAGATGTGTGATCTTTCGCTTATAATGGACATATTTTTTCTCATTGCTATTACGTTTTGACCGCTAGACTGTTACCTTCAGTCGTATTTTTTTAGTTTTTTAAAATTATTTGTTAGCCTTGTTGTACGTAAGCCCTGAAAAGGGATAATCGTGTAAAGGACCGTGAGCTGGTTGCCTATGGTCGTCACGTCGTGCGATCATTCTAGCATAGCTGCGTATTAAATGTGTGTATTTATTTATTTTTGCAAGTGTGTTACTTTTATTTCTACAGCTATTTTTACTGATTCGACGGCAGCTCTGAAAAAGACATGTCCTTAAAAGGTCAATTAGCAGAAATTTAGATGCATATGTGTTTTTGGTTGGTTCAGTTTGTGTGTTTACCGCTTGTGTCCGCCGATAGTGTCATCTTTCTTAGCTACAGCTGATTTATGACTTTGTTGATGATGATTGGTCGTAGGACCTCTAAATCTGTAATGAGTTATTCGTTCATTACATTCTTCCATTGTCCTGTTTTATTTGATGAGTCAGTGATGATCTGTCTCTCTTGCTTTACGCTTTTGTTTCGTTGATGGAGGACTGAGTGCTTTCTTTTCTTGCCTATATATTTATATAACTGTCAGGTGTGTAGTCAGTTGTCGGAGTTGAGTGTTGATGTGTAGTTCATGTTTACTTGACTGTGTCTTTGTCGTCAATCTATTTCTTGCCTTACTTTTACGAATCTTTTTGCCAAATGCCATCACCAACCAAGAACTGATTTCTCGGAGCAAATAACAGGATATTCACATCATTATAACTGATAGACGGTGGAGTTGAGTTGGCCACGTCCTCAGAAGAGAACCCGATGCCATCAGAAGAACAGCTATGCTATGGACCCCTGAAGGAAAGCAAAAGAGAGGCCAACCAAAAAGAACTTGGCGAAGAACTATGGGGTCAAGATGCAAAGAATAAACCAGAGCTAGGGCACTGCACGAATGGTGGCCACTGACAGAGCAAAGTAGAAGCAGTTTGTTGCTACCCTACAAGTCCCCATATTTCTAGGTAGCCACAGCGACTATGGGTAGGGAGCACAGAGGCAAAAGAGGGTCAGAAGTGGGCCATGAGGAAAAAAAAAGTTGAGAACGCCCTGCGAACATAAATACATTATCCCTTCTGCTAGCTCACATATGTCATAAACTACAACAACACAACAACACAAATACATTATCCCTTCTGCTAGCTCACATATGTCAGAAACTACAACAACACAACAACACAAATACGTAATCCCTTCTGCTAGCTCACATATGTCATAAACTACAACAACACAAATACATTGTCACTTCTGCTAGCTCACATAAGTCAGAAACTACAACAACACAACAACACAAATACATTATCCCTTCTGCTAGCTCACATATGTCATAAACTACAACAACACAACAACACAAATACATTATCTCTTCTGCTAGCTCACATATGTCATAAACTACAACAACACAACAGGTAATAACACAACTAATAATTCAACTTAATCTAAACCACGGAGTGCCATCTAGGCGATCTTTAGGACCGTCATACTGGAGGACATCTCGACAACAGATATACATTTTTACAACAACAAAAACATGGTTATATATGATTATGTCAAAGAAAACAGATTTATTATAACAAAATTAATGCCACTGGTATCTCACATTCCTAGTAATGTTTTTGTAGCATCTCTATGGTAAACCTATTTTTTAAGTATCTTTTCCCACCATTATTCAGTTATTCAGCAAAATGCGTATATAATTTCCCGTACGTAATTGCAGCCTTATAAAAAAAGTATATAAAATAACTAAAACAATCAACGAAAACGGGATGCAAACAATATTACGTTAGTAATAAATAAGAAAGGAAATGTCATCACTACAGCAATAGGAAGGAAACAAGATGGGCAGAGAAACACTGAATTTGGAACCACCAGTGATGCAGCTGAATGTTCCTGAGGCTGAAAATGATCTAGACGTAAATACAGACAGTCCACGAAGGGAAGAAATAATCACAGCTATCAAAGGGTTAAGGAATAGAAAAGCTACTAGTCACGACATTTAAACGCTGAGTTATTTAAGAAGTACCATGAACTAGCTGCAGAACTATTAGAACCACCATTTGCACAAGTATGGAAAACAGTGACCACAACAACGGAGTGTAATAAATGAATAACTGTCAGTTTGCTCAAGAATGGCGTCTTTACAGACTACAACAACTGGAGAAGAATTACTCTCCTCTTAGTTCCCAGTAAAACACTAAGCAGGATAATTCTCCAGCCAATTTCAAAAGCAGTAGACCATAAACTGAGGAAAGAATAATCATGGTTCAAAAAGAAAATCGCGCATTTCATATATTCACCCACATGAACATTATACAGCAGTGCTCAGAATGGTAGATACAGCTGTACATTAACTTGGTGAATTTGAAAAGGCTTTTGGCAGCATACTCAGGGACAGCCTATGGAAAATACTGGTTGTTTATGGATGTCGTACATTTAGATAGGTATTAGAGTTATATTTGGTCCCGTCTAATTAGAACAGAAAGTGGGGTTATCTGAGAAAGAAAGTGTTTGAATAGATTCCACGAGTGAATAGATTAAGGTGAAGATCTGTCTCTGGAATGAGTGAATTCTCTAGTCCAGCTTATCTATACATCTATCTTTTGTTAATAGACAATCTATCAAACCTCCCTATAAATACAAGTATATGTTAACTACTCACACACACACACACAGTTATGTGACAACAGGACTCACAAACGTGAAAACTATGGTAAATGGAGATTAGGGCTGACCAACACACTAAATTAAGTTTTGTTTAGTTTATTATCACTTAAACTTTACAGCATCAAACATAAAGAAATCAATATATTCATATTTACAGACATAGAACAATAGCCCAATAAGTGCCCTCCCCTCTTGTTGAGAAAAGATCCCAAAAGAAGTTAATAATCCAAAACGACACAGATTAACAATAGGGTATAGAAAAGACAGTAAAGCAAAGAACAAAGTTCCTAGTTACGCTATCCCGTAAAATAACAGTATTTGCAAAGAAAATAAAGGATGGTACAGTTTCCGTAACTAGAACATATTCACTCTCACTC
Source organism: Oreohelix idahoensis (assembly GCA_024509875.1). NCBI lineage: Eukaryota > Metazoa > Mollusca > Gastropoda > Stylommatophora > Oreohelicidae > Oreohelix > Oreohelix idahoensis. Next base: position 14,217 of record JAMPIV010003630.1, read on the forward strand.
TGTCATTCGTGGGCACGTCAATCATGCCTTACCTAATACTTGGTTAACAATCTCTTGAACGTATCATCAATGTACATGTATCATAATCCAGTGTAGTGCTTCTCCGAAGTGAGCCCCAGTTCCTCCACGAATAATTAATTTTCCTTATAGACAACGCCTACTTTGGTGGTGGGCTATTGGATATGAAAATGTCACATCATATATTTCATGTAGCAAAATAAAGACCGCGATCTAGTGTTCACAGTAGACAGTAGACAGTACTTCTAATAGCTAAAGGAAACATCTGGTTGGAAAACTGTTAATAAAGATGATGATGTTATATCCTATCGGTTTTTCTCTCTAGGGTTGAATGCCGATTATGAAACAACGTATTCTCCTGGGAAAAAATTCATTTGGAAATACGACCGTCAGTAGTCGGGAAAAATGTTTTGTATATATTGCCACAGCGGGCTGACAAAATTGAATGCAAAAATCTGGGTATTTTGTAAGTCCAGTTACGATTAATCTTATTGTTTATATTTTTGGTCTCTCTCTGAATGAAGAAAGAGGACCAAACAGTTCAACATCGAAGACCCGATAATAATAATAAGAAGTGTTACTGGTGCTATTAGACCGCTTGCAGCTAGTTTATGCTCAGCACTAAATTAGGAAGAAAACAAAACGTTTAACCCCAATATCAATATCATATCCTATCATGCGTAAGGGTATGATCTCTTATGCTCTCCGTCATCTAATTAAATTAAAAAGCACACGTGTCTTAGCCTATCTTATCATGCTTCGCTCAACTGGTACGTGTTGGGTTTTAGGTATGCGCTTTTCCCCTGTCGCACGGTAAAAAACTCAGCGCACAATATCAGTGTTAATTTAATTATGACAACTTTAACAAATATCGCTGGTCATTACTAGCTATTTGTTTCGCATCATAATATTACACCAGTCACTTATATAATTACACATAATGAATTAGAAGTGATATGTATTCCGTCAATTATCAGTCGCCTAGTGTATTTATTAGTCAATTAAACCATCTCTTTCTGGGTGATAGCGGGTGATTAAATCTATATTTCAACTGAAACATCTGGAACAAAATAGCTATTGTCACAGCGCTATCCTGCAGTGCATTTTATGTATTGTGCGCGGCGGTATAACCGAACTGGTGTGTCATGTGACCACCGGAAATCGGGGGAAAAGGCGCATAGGTTCTTCAGTTCTTCAGTTAGAGACTTGCCTTGGTCCGAGGAGGACGTATATTTTTCTCTTTGCAAGCAAGTAGTAACTCCGCCAATGCCGGTCCCAAGCCCGGATGAAAAAGGAGGAGGGTGGCCTGCATGGAGGCCGTAAGGAGGCAGCCCCTCCACCATGCAAAGGCACTACAGGCCAATCACCTGTTTGCTTTAAATCACGATTACTAGCAACACAAGAGAGAAAACCGGACGGATTCTAAAGGCGACGAACTGGAACGGACTACGGACTACGACTTATGGAACTTGGAACACAAGAATTATAAATGGGAAGGAAGAGGAGCTGGTGGAAGAGATGAGGAAAGCAAAACTAGAAATCCTGGCTATAACGGAAACAAAGAAAAAAAGGACAAGGAGTTATGGATCTCGATGGCAACACGCTGCTCTACAGTGGTGTACCCATATCTGAAAGAGCTAAAGGGGGCGTGGGTTGCATTGTGGCCCAAAATCAAAAAGATAGTATCAAGGGATGGAACTTTGTCTCAGAGCGCATTATGGTTGTTAAACTAAAAGAAGGAGAAACCATAGTCAACCTGGTCATAGTGTATGGGCCAAATGAGGATGAGAGAGCAGAGGTCAAGGAGGAATTCTTCGAGCTGCTGCAAAGGACAGTGGATGACTGCCTAGATGAAGTTATCATGCTCGGAGATTTTAATGCCAGAGTTGGAAATGACCATGCTAGATGGGGTGGAGTTATCGGAAGATATGGAGAAGATACTCTCAATGACAATGGAAAGCGACTCCTTAGATTCTGCAGTGAGCAGAATCTGATCATTACAAACACAAAGTTCCACCATAAGCGCATACATGCATACACTAGATGTGAACCAACAAAGAATGAGAAGTCAGTGATCGACTATGCCATTGTTCGGAGAAGCTCATTCAAATATGTCCGAGATGCTAGAGTCTGGAGGGGGCCAGAGATTGGAAGTGATCACTACCTGCTAACAATCAAACGAACAACTGAAAGAGTTGCTCAGCCTAGGAACTGCCCAACATCACGCAAGAAACCAAGTAAACGAGCAGGAGAAATGAGCATTAGGACCTACAAGCTGAGAGAGCCAGAAATTAAGACCAGATATCAGGGGCTTATTGCTGCAGCGGTGAGCAACACAGAAGAACGACCTGATGACTTGGAAACCCTCTGGATTAAATTCAAGGATATCATAAAGACAGCTGCTGCGGAAGCATGCGGTGAAGTCCGACTTGGGAACAAGAGAAAGAGGACACTTTGGTGGACAGAGGAAGTCAAAGAGAAAATAAGAGAGAAAAAAATGGCATGGAAACAATACTTAGGAGCTAAAAACACAACAGGACAAATGGAAAAATATAGAGAATATGTGACACTCAGAACAGAAGCAAAGAATAAAGTGCTAGCAGCAAAACAGAAGTCCTGGGAAGAATTTGGAGAAAAGCTAGAAAAAGATGCACAAGAAAACCAGAAATTGTTCTATAAGACCCTAAAGAACATGAGGAAGGAAAAACAATGCCCTCTCAAATTTATAAAGGACAAGCAAGGCAAATTGCTTACTGCCCCGAAGGAAGTAATGGGAAGATGGAAAGAATATTTCTCAGAACTCCTGGATGGTGAGCATGGTGAAGCATCAGAAATGATAAACACTAGCACAGAAGAGAAAACCAATGATGGTGAAGATGACATAAAGATGGAAGAACTGAAGGCAGCACTGGAGAAAATCAAGATGGGCAAAGCAGCAGGGCATGATGGTATAACACCAGAAATGGTTAATTTCATGGGAGCATCAGGCGACCTATTACTCTTAAGGGTTTTACAGGCAGCGGGGTACAACAAGACAATACCAAAGGATTGGGAGATTGCCATCATAACACCAATTTTCAAAAAGGGTGACAATCGACAGTGTGGAAACCATAGAGGCATATCCCTTCTCAGAGTCCCTGGTAAAATCTACTCTAGAATCCTAGAGCAGAGACTCCGACGCCTAGCTGAGCCACAATTGGATGAGGTCCAGTGCGGATTCCGAGCAAACCGAAGTACTCAAGACCTAATCTTCACACTCAGACAGCTGAGTGAAAAGGCCCTTGAGTATAAGAGTGAGATCCATCTTTGTTTCATAGATCTGGAAAAGGCGTTTGACTGGGTCACCTGGAGCAAACTTTGGGACTGTTTGGCAAGGAAAAATATTCCAGCAATTCTGATTCATGCTATACAGAGCTTCTACAAGTCTTGCAGAAATTATGTGAGGACAGCAAACCATAAGTCGGAAGAGTTCAGGACCACCACTGGTGTAAGACAAGGTGATATTCTATCACCTTACCTCTTCATACTCCTTATGGACGATGTCATCAAGGCATGTAAAGAGAGAACAAGAAAGTATTCAGTGGGGTACTGGAAGATGAGACAGGTCTATATTTCGGAGCTGGCATTTGCTGATGATGTTGCCCTGATTGCTAAATCAGAGGCACATCTCCAATCCAACCTGCAAGTCTGGAAGGAAGAGCTGGAGAAGAGAGGGATGGTCATAAGCAGCTCTAAAACAAAATCCATGGTGATATCACTAGAAGAAAGAAAACATCAGATTAAGCTGGGAGAACAGGTCCTGGAGCAGGTCGACCACTTTAAATACCTCGGAGCTATTATAGACCGAAAGGGAGGCATCAAAGAAGAGTTGGCCACTCGAAAAGCAGCAGCTGGGAGACTTTTTCAGGCCATAAATCGAGGATTCCTCAGCAAGAGAGAGGTTGGTAAGAAAACGAAGATGGCTGTATACCGCTCCACCTATGTCCCAGTCTTGACATACGGATGCGAGTCATGGGCAATGACTACAACCCATAAAAGCCAGATCCAAACCTCAGAAATGAGGTATCTGAGGAAGGTGGTTGAAGTAACAAGAAGAGACATGGTATGCAACCAGACGATACGTCAAGGCCTTAAATCCTACCCCTGCAGACCCAAGTAGAACAGTCCCAATTAAGATGGTTTGGCCATGTCTGCAGAATGGGAGAAGATCGGATACCACGACAAGCATGGGAAACAAAGAGCCAAGGATCCAGACCCCGAGGAAGACCCAGAGTCCGCTGGGAGGACAACATTAGACAATCTTTGAAGGATCGAGGACTAGAATGGAACCAGGCCAGGAGGAAGACAGCCGATAGGATAGTCTGGCGCTCTCTCTTCCAAACCTCTACACCTCACGGTAGAAGGGGAACGACTAAGTAAGTAAGTAAGCAAGCAAGTAGTTTGCTGTGTGGTTCATAGTGTTGACTATTAGGGAGAGCTGGCCATATTTCTGTCCTGGTTGATAATTGTGTGGTAATTCTAGAGCAGTGTAGTGTCTAGTTGGTATCTTCAGGAGTAGATTATGAGTAGTCAGTGGTTTGAGTATATCATTGTCACAGTTTTTGCCGCTCGTTGCAGTGTGTGTTCAGTAGAAGTCGTACTGTCAGGTATGATGCTGTCAGTTTAAGCTGTTAAGGCAAGTTTATAATTGTATTTCATTATTGTATTTTGATGCGTTATTGGCCGTGTGAGGCCTTGTTATAGTGTGCATATAATTAAAGGGAAGTTCCTGTGAAATGTGTTCATTTCTATTGTCAGCCATTGTTGTGTGGTATACTCTTAGATGAACGAGCCTTGTTATTAATATTATTACAAACCCACACGATAGTGGTGTAACACAGTGGAGTGTTATCTACGATAAGTGTTGCTGGCAGCTGGGGAGCTCTTGTCCGATTATTTAGAGGCCGTGGGGCCAATATCTTACAGTATTATATTACAGTACTATATATTACAGCTGAGGGCTGTATCCGGTTCTTTTATGAGGCAAAAGGCCGTAGGGCCAATTTTTTACAAAATAGAAGGCTATTAGTTGGTATGCACACATATCAATATTTTATAGTAGTATTGTGTACACTTCTGTTTTTCCATCGTTCACGGCAGTGTGTTTTATTTTGACAGTATCAGTGAGTTGTTTACATTCAGTAAGGCGATCCGTCACGGTATTTGACCCAGTTTAGAAATAGGTCACGGTCCCCTTTAAGTTTGCTTGTTTGTTGCAACAGGGAATCAAACATTGTTATAGGTCAGTGTTTCTACAGCTTGGTAAAGTGTATTGTTGTGGTTCGGGCTCTCGTTCATAAGTTGTTCTGCTGTTAGCAATGTTAGTGCACTCAGGTGTGAATTGTCGGGCTGAAAAAGTAGATATATTACAAGGTATACTTCATATTGTCTTGGAAACATTCATTGCTCCCTGCGGAGTAAAGTTACGTGTTCAACATTGCGGGGAGACGACTTCGGTTGTCGCGCTTTCCCGGTTGATACAATTACCTTAGATGCGTTAGGATTGCGTGGCCTGGAAGGCTAACAGAGAGGAGCGGCCATCTCTGTTATCCACATTGCTAGTGGGGCATGCGATGGAGACTTTTTATAGCCTCCCGGTGAAAGAGCGTGCGGATTATGACAAGGTAAAGGAACTGTTGTTCCGGAAGTTCCGTTTGACGGCGGACGGGTACCTGACGCGGTTCAGAAACACGACGCCAAGGGCATAGCAGGACTTCTAGGACTTCTTCTCGAAGATCAAGCTTCTGCTGAATAGATGGATCGAGTTGGAAGGAATTCCAAAGGACTATAATTGCCTGGTTGACCTAATGCTACGGGACAAAGAGTTGTCGTCTTGTTCCACTGAGTCGGTAGCATTCTTTCAGGAACAACAACCTAAGGATATTGATTCTATGGCCCAATTATGGGACCATTATGTCCTTGCCCATCCAGGCAAGCCGATCCAGAGGTCTCGTCTGTCAGACGCCTTAGTGGCAGGCGTCGGAAAAGTCCAGCGCCAATCGTGGAAAAATCAGTCAGACGGTGCATATAGCTGAGAAGAACAGAAACGCAATAGGTCATCTCGGCCCTATCAGCCTTTCAGAGGAAACTAGCAATAGATTGGGATATGAAAACATCGAAATCACACAACAGAAATGGAATCCAGTGGAATCTGACTAAACAGCTTGGTGGTCTGGATTTTGCAGATGACTTGGCTCTTCTGTCCCATAACCATAATCAAATACAAGAGAAAATGAAAATTCTCGATGAGAGGTCACAACAAGTGGGCCTAAAAATACACAGGGAAAAGACAAAGGTTATGAGAATAAATGCAAGAAATGATAACAATGTTGAACTTGAAGAAACACCACTAAAAGATGTAGAATCTTACTTATATATTGGAAGTAATATAGACAAAGTTGGACGGACAGATAGTGATATCAAAATAAGAATATAAAAAGCAAGAGGAGCTTTCATTGCATTGGGAATCATATGGAGAACAAGAGAAATCAAATCCAACACGAAAATAAGAATCTTCAACTCAAATGTCAAGTCAGTCCTATTGTATGGCTCTGAGACATGGAGAACAACAAAAACTTACTTACTTAGTCGTTCCCCTTCTACCGTGAGGTGTAGAGGTTTGGAAGAGAGGGAGCCAGACTATTCTATCAGCTGTCTTCTTCCTGGCCTGGTTCCATTCTAGTCCTCGGTCCTTCAAAGATTGTCTAATGTTGTCCTCCCAGCGGACTCTGGGTCGTCCTGGAGGTCTGGATCCCTGGCTCTTTGTTTCCCATGCTTGTCGTGGTAGCCGATCTTCTCCCATTCTGCAGACATGGCCAAACCATCTTAGTTGGGACTGTTCTATTTGGGTCTGCAACGGGTGGGATTTTAGGCCTTGACGTATCGTCTGGTTGCGGAAAAAACAAAACAAAAACAGCAACCAAAAAGCTACAGACTTTTATAAACGGGTGCTTACGTAGAATAGAAGGACTGAAATGGTATGACAAAGTCACAAATGTGGAATTGATGACAAGAACCAGACAAGTGCCAGTGGAACAAGAGTTGAGAAGAAGACGCTAGCGATGGATAGGACACACTTTGAGGAAACCTGTTGATAGCCTTACAAGGCAGTCCTTGTTATGGAATCCACAGGGAAAGAAAGGCAGAGGTAGGTCAAAAAACACATGGAGAAGAGAACTGGAAACAGAGGTGAAAATGATGAGGAAAACATGGAAAGAACTTGAGCGGATGGCACAGGACAGGAAGAATTGGCATGCGTTTGTTGAAGGCCTATGCTCCTTGTGGAGCTAAAGGGTATTGATTGATTGATGGTAAGCAATACATGCAATAAAGATCCGCCATTGACACTCACAATACTAGGATATGGCTGGATCAAATCTTCAGATTCTCCTCGTAGAGGTCAATAACTTCTACCGTTAAATGTAGACTTCAAATACAGCGGTGTCATTGAGTTGATCGTGCGTGGTGTTTTTTCGTATAAATTATCGACGTTTTTTGAAAATCGACGAAATAGTTAGTGGGATGCAGCTTCAACAAAAAATTGTCCTCACACTGGCCACTACTTTTGTTACTGCCACGTCTCTTATATTGTCAATGGTATTGACTACTGTTGCATGTGAAATTCTCGCAACATCGTCTTGCATTACAATATATATTTTGTAATGAAAGGGAAACAATCTTATGAAATTTATATTCACTTTTCATTGTAAGCAGTTGTCCCCTCGCGTTGGTATCGAACGCAGTTAAGTTTGTTATGCGTTCCTGAATCGTGTCCATGTATGGTCTTGCTAGGCCGCTTTTCTCAGAAAGCGGTTGGCAACCTGTTGGGTTATCCTTATAAGGTAATCATTCTTAAGCTGGTTCTTTGTGAAGGTCCTTGCGTCTTAAGATATGTGAACTGTGGTCGGTTGGCGCTGGACTGCGCATGTCTGAGTCTGGGTCTTTGTCGATCGATTTCCGCCCACCAGTCAGTGAGCACAGATTTGCAGAGCTAGCAAGACGCCTCAGTGAGAGGGTCTCGGCTATTTTTTTTGTCCTGTCAGGAATGTGAAGTCCTCTTAATGGATATTTCGTTTATTCGAGATGATACCTCTAGTGTATTTCCACGCCGGGAGGCGTAGTATTTCTGTGTATTTCCTGAAGGCAAGGTAAATTAACTTTTCATTAACTTTATCGATTTCTGGTCGTGAGCGACATTTGATTCATAACCTGTCTTCGAAAGTCGTCATCACGAGATGTTTTCCCAGCTCACATGTTGCTGCATTGTACCGCATCGGTTGATGCATGTCCCAAGGACCATTACTTGCCCTTTGCTACATGAACTAGGTTTGAAACCTTTTGTTATCTAGAGGATTCTCTTTGAGGACATTATTTATACTTCAGCAGACGTGCCTGTCTTGCTGAAGTCAGATTAAGGAGAGTGAACTGATCTCATACATCTGGTTATCTCCGGGCTGTTATAGAAAAGGATGGAGGTTTCCACCTGACTACATTTACAGCACTTTGAAGTATAAAATGCATATGACTCATCATTGTTATAATGCCGTCTACCGTCCATTGCTGTATTGACTGTTGCTGTGATAATGACTGTCTGATGTACCTACATATTTGCGTATCCATTTTGTCACTGTGGCGTCCACAATAAATAATGCAGAAAAACGTCATCAGCTGTTACAAGAATCATTGACTCCATACGTCGTGATTTGGTGTGGCGTTCCTGTTGGAACTGTACCTGTATGACTGTGCAACTATTTTACACATGTACGCCAGTCCTAAGTCTACACCAAACTTTAAGTGCCAGCGCTACCTGCCCTTGGCAACAGAAGTTATATCATCACACAACATTAAAAATACCACTCTACATATTGGTGGCCAGTCCAAAGGCATTCGATAAGCCCACCACGTCTCAACATTGATTTGGTGAGCAGATTCGGGGTCCCTTACCCACTTCATTCAACATACAGCGATTTTTCATTCTACAAGACAACAACAGAAGTGCAGAATTATGAAAGTACTCGGCGTTGCCCGGAAAAAGTCGAATTTGTAACATTTTGCCATAAACAAGAAATTTGACAGTACCCGGCGTTGTTAATGATATTGCCGGATAATACGAGTTGCTGCTGTCAAGATTCCAAGTTGCTGTCGTTGTATGAAGGTCAAGTGCCGGTTGTTTCGAGTTCGTTCTCAGAAGGCCAAGTACCGAATTCAAACATATTTACAATAGGATTCAGAAGGTCAAGTGCCGAAACAACACTACATTTTATATATCAGAAGCTCAAGTACCATCGTCGTAGCTGTTTTGATGCAAGTACAGATGGCAATCAACGTTGGATCTTTGATCTCAGAATGCTGATTACATCCTGTCTGCTGTACTGACGATTGGAATTCCATAAGTTAAGTGGCCTGTTTGTTTGTGAACTGTGCCCTTATACTTCTACTGAGTCTTCTGTGTTTCATCTCATTCTTTTGTTTACATGTTATATGTTTATATGTTATTTGTATATTTATATTTATATGTTTATGTTTCTGCGGGTTATCGGTTGGGTGGCGTCTCCCTTAGATAATACCACGGCATAGAGGTCGTCTATCGTGAGCGTTTTCTGTAGGGTGTGCAAATTTCCGATACTGGAATTTGCCAAGCGACTTCTGTTGCTATTTATGTTAGTTGTGATGACATGTGTTAATATTGTTTTCGTTATTTTTTCGCATTCTTTAGTTTTGTTTTGATTTGTTTGTATTTGTTAGCCTACTCTTGTCTATAATTTAGTTTCATACAACATTTTTGTTTATACACTGTGGTGTCATGTATTTTGTTTAATTCTATTGCAGATATCGTCACATTTTTTGTGATATTTCATTAATTTCTGCTTTATTTTTAGTTGATTTCTGCGAATGTTTTTGTATTGTTGCTGATCTTTGTTATTGTTTACATTGTTTGCATTGTTTACATTTTCAATGTTTACATTCTGCATGTGTTTACATAGTCATTGTTTACAGTTATAGTAATTAGTTATGGGCTATGCTAATGCACTGTTACTACTACACTGATGATAAATTAATGATGAATAGTGTCGTGCACTATTGAATGAGAATTGCACTTATGATCAAGAATTGATTGTTGACTTTTCATATACAAGTTCTTTGATTGGAGACTTGTTTTCCCACAGAGACTGGGATAATATAATGTGATGTGAATATACAAGTGCTTAATTAAGACTTGTTACACTTAGGTTTGAAATAAATTAGTTAATTATTTCAGGTTTTTGAACTCATATTATTACTCATCATGTCTACATTTGAGCACTTTATTGAGCAGGGTAAATTGCTTGGGAAGACTGGTGATAAGTTAGAAGAATTTGCAACTGCTCGATATGATAAAGCAATGGAAGCTGAACAAAAGAAACTGCAGATGCAGGTGGATGAAAAAAGATTCCAAATGGAAATGGAAAAACAAAAAGGGAATCAGAAGCTGAGGAAAGAAAACTCCAGCTACAACTAGAAGCTGAAAATAAAAGTCTTGAAAAAGAGGCTGAAAATAAAAGACTTGAAAAAGAGGCTCAGGCTGAGGAAAGAAGATTACAGAGAGAGTCTGATGACAGGAAAGCAAAAATGGAACATGAAGAAAAACTCTTAGCTTTAGAGTTGGAGAAGTTGAAATTGACGAGCATGAGTAATGCTAATGATGCAAACAAGGGTTCATCTTCTGATAAGGCTAATAATGATACTTTTAAGATTAAGTTACCAACATTTAGTCCTTCCAGTGATGACATAATGTTCTATCTGGACAGATTTGAACAAGCATGTACAGCTCATACCATAGACAAAGCAAAATATGTTTATCAGTTATCAGGGATACTGACAGGTAAAGCTCTAAGTATATTAAATATGGTGGATGAACCTGACAAGAACAATTATGAGGTTGTCAGGGCCGCTTTGTTAAAAAAATATCAGCTTAACGAAGACGGCTATCGTCTACAATTTAAAAACATGTTACCTGAAAATGGAGTTGAATTCTCCGAGTTTATTGCAAGAATACGCATTACTTTCTCACGATGGGTTGAACTATCTAAGACGGAAAAAACTTATGAAGCACTTATGGACTTGATACTTAGAGACAAAGTCATGTCGTCTGTCAATGAGTCTTTCCTTGCTTTCCTTCATGAACGTAAACCTAAAACAATAAAAGAAATGGAAGATTTCTGTTGCCAGTATGTAACTGCGCACCCACACATAACCATTGGTAACTCTAAGGTGAAAGAAGGTTTACCGGTTGCTTCGGCAGCACCGTATGGTCAAAACTTTGCTCGTAGAGCCCAACAAAATTTTGATAGAAAGAGTAACGGTAATTACTTTCAAAATCATGGAAATCAATTTCATGGTGATTCTTCTTCGAAGAATTGGAGACAACCTGATAGTGCTCGTTACTATCACCCTAATAATTATAGGCAATTCAAAAGAGGATATGGTAATAGAGGTTATTCCTCCCGAAGACCTCAAAACCAAACAAATAGATGTTCGCATCAATGTGGACATGATAGTAATCGTGGAAACTGGAATTCGAACCAGGATAACAATTACAATAGAGACAACAATAACTTCAGAGATAATAATAACTCTGATAACTTCAGAGGTAATAATAGTCGCGGTAGGTCTCAACACAAAAAAAAGAGATATCAGCAGGCTAATTCTGTACAACAGGAAACTGAGGGAGCCTGTAATCATGTTGTTGATAATAAAAACTTTGACGCTGTCACTGGTTCTGCTTTTGACTTTGAGAGAGCAAACAAATGCCCCCAATGCAGTACTTTATTCGAACCGGGTACCATAACTACTCTGAGTTGTGGTCACCCACTTCCCGCTCTTCCTGCTGCTGTTGCGCATGACGGGAGGGGTTCTTTAATCCTACATAAAGGTCTTGTTAATGATACTCCGGTCTCACTACTTTTCGATTCCGGATGCACCACTATTGGTGTTAGACAATCGCTTGTAGATCCATCTTGTGCTACAGGAAAGGTTATTAAATGTGTCACATTTGGCGGCACTCTAGAAAAATATCCTACTGCTGTAATTCGCATTGCCACTCCTTTCTTTACTGGAGATGTGCATGCTTGTCTCTTACCTAATCCTATTGCGGACCTTATTATTGGTCGTATTCACGGAGTTAGGGAGTGTACCCCACAGCAGATTGCTGCTTGGGAAGATAATAACATGCAAGCTACAAATGCAGTGGTTACAAGAGCACAAGCTCTACAAACACCCGAAACTTCACTGAATAGTGATAATGAAGTTGATAGCCAAGATAGTCACTTAGTAATCACTCGTGACTCTTTCATAAAATTGCAAGAAGAAGATCCTTCTTTAAAAAAATTCTTCATTCTTGCGAAGAAAGGTGATCCGAATCAGGATACAAATAGAAAATCTTGGATTGCAATGAGAAACGGCGTACTTGTACGTATGGTACAAGATTCGACTACGTCGGCACATTCGCAAATTCTTGTTCCCAAGAGCATGAGAGTGCAAATATTACAACATGCTCATGACTCGCAATGTGCTGGACATATGGGTTTTTTCCCGTACGAAGTCGAGAGTCCTTGCGGCTTTCTTTTGGCCTTTTGTCAACAAGGACATTCGTATTTACTGCCGATCATGCAAGGTATGTCAGGAGGTTAAATCTAGAGGACCACGACATGCTGCGCCTATCCAGGCTGCTGACATCCCTATTCGGCCGTTTCAGAAAATGGCCATAGATATTATTGGCCCTTTTAAGGTGAAGTCGGCCAGAGGACATCAGTTTATCCTTACATGTGTCGATATGTGCACACGTTGGCCAGAGGCTATTCCTCTTAAGAGCATATCTACTACAGATATCGCAGATGCTCTTTGGCTGATATTTTCTCGCTTGGGGTTCCCCAGAGAAATATTGTCAGACCATGGCACTCAACTCATATCTGACACTATGTCGCAGGTAATGTCTACATTACATATTAAACGATCTCTCAGTAGTATCTATCATCCTATGTCTAATGGGTGGGGGTGTTGGGAAGTCAGGTATTGGTAGTACCTCTGGTGAAGGAGCTGTCATGCCCTTTTTAGGGCAGCTCAGCCACCTTTGGTCCAAACCTGGCATCCAGCTCTCACCTGTGGCTCCTCGTAGCTGTCAGCATGCGACAGCGGCCACCCCCGGACAACGGCTTTGACAGGCCGGCTAAACTAGGTGAGGGTAGCCGAATGGTTATAAACCTTCGGTGAGTTAGGGTCTGCCTACCCATGCATGCGAAGACTGGATTCGATAGACTGCGCGGAAGAAACCACCTGTTGGTTCAACGGGCATGACGGCGAATACCAGCAACGCGCTGTGGAGCGTAAGGAGCACGGCGAGGCACGTAGAAAGCCCTGGTCATCCACTGCACCTGACTTCATCTCCAGTCGTCTTGACTTGTCTTGCCACTGGATTGAGATGGACCCAGGCGAGAGAGTGAGGTCGACGAATTGCGCAACTCTTCCTCACTTTAATCCAAATCACCGCGCAAGTCACTCTTTCATCCATTCATCCATTCATCCATCCACTCACAACAAGTCCTGTGGCGATGGGCGAGCGGCGAAGCGGCAGGCGTGGGTACGCTGGCAGTCGTAGTCGCAGACCTACACACAGGCGGCTCAGGCCATATGGTCGTCTTCCACTGATCGGAGCAGCAGTGGGATTCGGCAGCCCCCTGAGTGTCTGAGCAGCCCTCTTTAGGAAAGCACTGCTCACCTCCATGGCATGAGGAAGGGGCTAGAAAAGGTGCATTAAACATTGCCTGCTTCACCATTACCTAACCAGCTTACCGCGGTTGGTGGGTACCCTACTTCGGCGGTCGACATATAAGAAAAAGAAAGGACAGATTTTTCCCCCTCATTCTATGCGCATGGAATGTGCGCACTTTACTTGACAAAGACTTTAATGCAAACAGACCTGAGAGACGAACTGCCCTGATTGGGAGAGAACTGGCCAGATACAACATTGACATAGCAGCACTGAGTGAAACTCGACTTGCAGGCGAGGGCCAACTTTGCGAAAAGGGTGCAGGTTATACATTCTTTTGGAGCGGAAGAGGAACTGAAGAAAGACGAGAAGCAGGGGTTGGATTTGCAATCAAAACAGCAATTGTCAGCAAGTTAGCGGGGGCCCCCAAAGGGAATAAATGACCGACTCATGACGGTCAAGATCCCTCTGTTCTATGGAAGAAAACATGCCACCATCATTAGCGCGTATGCACCAACTATGACAAACCAGGATGATGTCAAGGATAAGTTTTACGAAGAACTACATGCAGTCATTGCATCAGTTCCTAAAGCAGATAAGCTCATCATTCTTGGTGACTTTAATGCAAGAGTAGGCTCAGATAACATCTCCTGGAATGGCACTATTGGTAGGTACGGCGTGGGTCGCTGTAACAGTAATGGAATTCGTCTCCTCCAGACTTGCGCAGAACATGACCTCCTTGTCACCAACACCATTTTTCGACTTCCTACCCGCAACAGGACCTCCTGGATGCACCCTCGCTCAAAGCATTGGCACCTAATTGACTATGTAATTGTTAGGAAGAAGGACAGGCAAGATGTCCGGGTGACCAAGTCCATGTGTGGTGCCGAATGCTGGACTGATCATCGCCTCATTGTATCTAAACTTAAAGTTCGTATCCAACCAGCCAGGCGCCCTCAAGGGAAGAAAACTCAAAAGAGGCTGGATGTCATCAAACTAAAGAAGACAACAATCAAACAGTCATTTACTGACACCTTAGAAGACCGTCTCAAATCTATCTCGCTAGACGGCCAAAGTGTGGAAACAAATTGGGCAGCCCTAAGTGAGCAGATCTACAACACTGCTACAGAGGTCCTGGGTCCTTCCATCAAGAAACAAAATGACTGGTTTGATGAGAACTCAGATGATATAAAGCAGATGTTGGCTGAGAAACACCATCTCCATAAAGCATATTTAAATGATCCAAAATCTACATCCAAGAAAGACGCTTTCAACAACATGCGTAGAATCGTCCAACATAAACTACGCCAGATGCGGGATTCATGGCTGAGTAATAAAGCAGATGAGATCTAAGGCTTTGCTGACAGCCATGACTTGAAAAACTTTTACCTTGCACTCAAAGCGGTCTATGGTCCAACATCATCAGGATCATTTCCCCTCCTTAATGCAGATGGAAAAACACTAATTACAGACAAGGAAAAAATTCTCCAACGCTAGGCTGAACATTTTAATAATATCTTGAACCAGCCATCATCTATTAACGACGAAGCCATCATCCGCCTGCCCCAAATTCCTATAAATGAAGCATTAGATGATGTACCAACTCTGGAGGAAACTAAAAAAGCGATTCGTCAACTGTCTAGTGGAAAGGCCCCTGGCTCCGATTCAATTCCTGTTGAGGTTTATAAAGATGGCGGTGCAGTTCTGATAGAGAAACTTCATATGATCTTCCAGCAAATGTGGCAGAGTGAAACCATCCCACACGATCTCAAAGATGCCTCAATTATACATCTATATAAACGTAAAGGTAATCGCCAAGACTGCAACAATCATCGAGGCATCTCTCTTTTATCAATCGCTGGGAAGATATTCGCCAGAATCCTTTTGAATCGCCTTACGGTTCATCTTGACAAAGGTCTTTTACCTGAAAGTCAGTGTGGATTCCGGAAAGAACGTGGAACCACAGATATGGTGTTCGCTGCAAGACAGCTACAAGAAAAATGCCAAGAACAGCACTGTGACCTGTACACAGCTTTCATCGACTTGACAAAGGCGTTCGACACGGTCAGTAGAGAGGGTCTATGGAAGATCATGGCAAAATACGGCTGCCCAAAGAAATTTATCACAATAGTGCAGCAACTGCATGATGGAATGCAGGCTAGAGTTCAGGAAAACGGTGAGCTATCAGAGCCTTTCCCCGTCTCAAATGGAGTTAAACAAGGGTGCGTACTTGCACCGACTCTGTTCAGTATCATGTTTTCTGCTATGCTGACTGATGCTTTTAGAGACGGGGACACAGGAATCGACATTAGTTATCGTATTGATGGAAAATTGTTTAACCTTAGGAGGCTTCAAGCAAAAACCAAGGTCAAATCACACACCATCAGAGATCTTCTGTTTGCTGATGATTGTGCCCTCAATTCCTTCTCAGAGGCTGATCTGCAGCATAGTGTGGATAGATTCTCCGAAGCCTGCGCCAACTTTGGGCTTACCATCAACACGAAGAAAACAGAAATCATGTACCAACCAGCTCCTGGCACAGTTTATACTGAGCCAGTCATCAAGGTTAATGGTGAGAAACTGAATGTTGTGAACAGATTCACATACCTTGGTAGCACACTATCCCAGAACATTGTCATTGATGATGAGGTGAACACCAGGATCTCCAAAGCCAGCAGCACATTACCAGATAAACACACCAACGTTTGGCATCGAAGTGGCATTAGTCTACAGACAAAGCTGAAGGTATACAGAGCTGCGGTGCTTCCAGTGCTACTATATGCATGTGAAACATGGACTGTATACAGGCGCCACGTAAAGAAGCTAAACCACTTCCATACAGTCTGTCTCAGGAAGATAATGAACATCAAATGGCAAGACAAGATCCCGGATACCGCCGTTCTTGACAGAGCTGGTATTCCTAGTATTGATACTATTCTGATGCAGTCACAAATTCGCTGGGCAGGTCATGTAGTCCGCATGCCAGACCATCGACTGCCAAAGATACTCTTTTATGGTGAGATGCAGAAGGGTAAACGCTCCCATGGTGGCCAAAAGAAGCGCTTCAAAGACACGTTAAAGACGTCATTGAAAACCTTTGACATAAACCCAGACACATGGGAAGCTGCTGCGCAAGACCGAACTGCTTGGCGCACATCTCTTCGTAAAGGTGCAGCAGCATGCGAATCATCCAGAAGAGCAGCAGCAGAACAGCGGAGACAAGCTAGAAAGGACCGTGAAATAAAACCTTCACATGAAGCAAACATTCCCTGCCCACACTGTCCAAGATCTTTCCAGGCCCGCATCGGGCTCTTCAGTCACCTTCGTACCCATAGACTAACCTAACATATTCTTAAATAATTGGATGAACAGAGTGGTCTTCATCACCCGTGATGGACGAACAACCAACCAACCAAACCATGTCTAATGGGTTAGTTGAGCGTCTGAATAGAACGCTCAAGACTTTGCTTGGTAAGATAACTGAAGATCATCCTCAAGATTGGGACAGGGTTTTACCCGCGGCTTTCTTTGCCTATAGAGAAGTCCCAAATGAACACACAGGGTCTTCTCCCTTCGAACTTGTCTTTGGCGCGCGTCCGCGCGGCCCTATGTCTTTATTACACGATCTCATCACTGCCGATGATATTAGCGATGAAACTCAATCCTCATATGAGTATGTCATTGCTCTGAGGCAAAAGATCATTGAGGCATGTAAACTAGCAACTGCTTCATCAGAAATTGCTAAAGAGAAGGCAAGGCAGTTTGCTAACAAGAATAGATGTCTACGACAACTTTGTCCAGGTGACAAAGCATTCGTCCTACTCCCCAGTAAGGAAAATAGACTTCTTATTGCATGGAAAGGTCCGTATGCAATAGTCTCTCGGATTTCCGATGTTGACTATGTGGTCGATATTGATGGAAAGCATAAAACTTTCCACATAAACATGCTTTCGGAATTTCACGAACGTCCGGACTATTTGCTGCCTATTTTCCAGGCAACGGATGATTCTCCTACACCTCATGGTCATTACTCATCCCTGTCTGTCATACAGGATGAGGAATCTACTTTCTCTGATGTCAATCTTCCCCTTCCAGTGGTTCCACTACATTCCACGGAATCTTGGAAAAACGTTTCTGTTTCTTCTAATCTTTCTGGTGACGAACATCGACAAGTCTCGTCGATGTTACAAACATTTCAGGATTTTCTCACTGACATTCCTGGACACACAGATGTCATAGAACATGACATAATTCTTACCGACAGTAATCCTATTAGGGTTAGGCCTTATCCTATCCCTATACACTTTCAGTCGCAGGTGGAAAAGGAATTGGATGAAATGATTCAATTAAATATAATTGAACCATCGACTTCACCATATTCTTCTTCCATGGTTATTGTCCGGAAGAAAGATAAGAACATACGAATTTGCGTTGATTATCGCAAATTGAATCAAGTCACAAAGTTCGATGCTGAACCGATGCCTTTGTTAGAAGATCTACTGATTAAACTTTCTAATTCTAGATTCTTCACTAAACTTGACTTGTCTAAAGGTTATTGGCAAGTGCCTTTAGCAGAGCATGCCAAACCTCTTACTGCTTTTTCTACACCTAGGGGTCTATTTCAATGGAATGTTATGCCTTTCGGTCTTATGAACGCCCCTGCTACTTTCGTTCGCATGATGCGTCGAATTCTTTCACATCGTTCAGATGTCATCGCATACTTAGATGATATCTGTCTCTTCAGTGATACCTGGGAAGATCACTATTTAGGTTTATATGACTTACTGTCCACTCTACGTGAGAATAGTTTGACAGCAAAACCTTCAAAAGCTTTTGTTGGTTTTGGTGAAATCTCTTTCCTGGGTCATCGTGTTGGTCATGTTCTCTTGAAGACAGAAGACCACAATACTTCCAAAATACTGAACATCTCTGTTCCTAAAACGAAGAAACAAGTTAGGAGTCTCTTAGGTTTAATTCAATTTTATGGGAGATTTATTCCAAATGTATCTTCGATCATGGCACCTCTCTCAACATTGTTGAAGAAAGGTTCGCCTAATCTGGTCCGTTGGTCTGAAGAATGCCAATCTTCCTTGGACCAGATCAAGAATATATTTTCATCTCCTCCCATCCTAAGATTACCTACTCTTGATAGGACTTTTGTTCTTCGGAGTGATGCTTCATCCACTGGGATTGGAGCAGCACTTATGCAAGAATATGCAAATACTCTGCATCCTGTTATGTACATTTCTAGAAAACTAAATGCGGCAGAGAGGAACTACTCGGTTTTAGACCGTGAGTTGTTAGCTATGGTTTGGTCAATTCTCAAACTACAAAGATTCCTCCTGGGCGCACATTTCATTCTAGAGACTGATCAAAAAGCTCTTACAGCTATTCAGACTAAGAATTTGAAGAGTTCGAGATCCACTCGATATGCTATTGCTCTTCAACCTTTTCACTTCACGGTACGAGCTATCCGTGGTGCGGATAATGTGATGGCTGACATTTGTCTAGATGCCCACATGACTCCAACTAATACTTCTGTCCTATATTTCCATATATTACAGAGTCATAACACACCTATATTACTACAATAGATTAGCACATCTGTACTCACTTTATATGTACATACACTATCGTGCTTTGTTATCATCTTCTTCTGTTTCGTTTTTTAAGATGATAGAGGAAGACTGAGTAGTTAATATAAGGGCCGTAAGTTTACTAAACAGCCACAATTATTAATAAGGTATTGTACCTTGTGAAGCATATTAGTTGTTAATTAGCGTTATATTGCTTGTACTTTCTCAGAATGTCATTGATGAGCTGAGGACTTACCTTACTATTATCAAGCATGACGAGCTCTAGATTGTGTACTTACCCTCGGAACGTCAGAGGATGTGTCCTGGATCGTCATTTACTTTAATTTCATTAATGTACTATTTAAATTTTTCTATCAGATTTGTACATCCATTTTTTAAAGACAATATTAGAGTATGCTATTTAATGATGACTATAGTAAACTAGCATACGTATATTGTGTTTACATGCTAGTGTGATGTGTGTTGGTGACACCTCCCTGATGTGAATATTTTTTGAGACATATTTATTTTTCTGTTGAGGTATATCCTCACCAGACACTCTATATTTAGCCTCATGTTAGGCAATTTAATTAATTATCCGCGCATAATTCGTGCGTTTTGAGCCGCTTATCGCATGCTCTTGGATATTTAAAAAAAAAAAAATATGTTCCACATTTTTTTTTATCGGGAGGTGGTGGTGATATGTTGCGTGTGAAATTCTCGCAACATCGTCTTGCATTACAATATATATTTTGTAATGAAAGGGAAACAATCTTATGAAATTTATATTCACTTTTCATTGTAAGCAGTTGTCCCCTCGCGTTGGTATCGAACGCAGTTAAGTTTGTTATGCGTTCCTGAATCGTGTCCATGTATGGTCTTGCTAGGCCGCTTTTCTCAGAAAGCGGTTGGCAACCTGTTGGGTTATCCTTATAAGGTAATCATTCTTAAGCTGGTTCTTTGTGAAGGTCCTTGCGTCTTAAGATATGTGAACTGTGGTCGGTTGGCGCTGGACTGCGCATGTCTGAGTCTGGGTCTTTGTCGATCGATTTCCGCCCACCAGTCAGTGAGCACAGATTTGCAGAGCTAGCAAAACGCCTCAGTGAGAGGGTCTCGGCTATTTTTTTGTCCTGTCAGGAATGTGAAGTCCTCTTAATGGATATTTCGTTTATTCGAGATGATACCTCTAGTGTATTTCCACGCCGGGAGGCGTAGTATTTCTGTGTATTTCCTGAAGGCAAGGTAAATTAACTTTTCATTAACTTTATCGATTTCTGGTCGTGAGCGACATTTGATTCATAACCTGTCTTCGAAAGTCGTCATCACGAGATGTTTTCCCAGCTCACATGTTGCTGCATTGTACCGCATCGGTTGATGCATGTCCCAAGGACCATTACTTGCCCTTTGCTACATGAACTAGGTTTGAAACCTTTTGTTATCTAGAGGATTCTCTTTGAGGACATTATTTATACTTCAGCAGACGTGCCTGTCTTGCTGAAGTCAGATTAAGGAGAGTGAACTGATCTCATACATCTGGTTATCTCCGGGCTGTTATAGAAAAGGATGGAGGTTTCCACCTGACTACATTTACAGCACTTTGAAGTATAAAATGCATATGACTCATCATTGTTATAATGCCGTCTACCGTCCATTGCTGTATTGACTGTTGCTGTGATAATGACTGTCTGATGTACCTACATATTTGCGTATCCATTTTGTCACTGTGGCGTCCACAATAAATAATGCAGAAAAAACGTCATCAGCTGTTACAAGAATCATTGACTCCATACGTCGTGATTTGGTGTGGCGTTCCTGTTGGAACTGTACCTGTATGACTGTGCAACTATTTTACACATGTACGCCAGTCCTAAGTCTACACCAAACTTTAAGTGCCAGCGTTACCTGCCCTTGGCAACAGAAGTTATATCATCACACAACATTAAAAATACCACTCTACAACTACATTGGAATGTCGGGTGTGCTATAGTGGCCGACGTACTTCAAGATGATGACCTGATAATGCGAATGAACGGTGGGCGGTTACTTTGTCGGGTATGATGGTACGACTAATGACAATGAGACGAGGTAACGATCATGAATGGGTCAAAACCGTGTGATCAACTGGTAACAAAGATATACTGGACTCGTTGCAGAAGTAAGTGACGAGACATATTTATTATGTCGATACTTTGACATTAGTATTGCGAACATTTTCATCAGCATGTTTGTAGCACGATATACATGGTAGATAAAAGTCACTATGGACGTTGACCGACCGCACTAGCCGCTGTCACATCAAGGTTAGCGGAAGCTCTACGGCAACGTGTTAGTATGCATGGGCTTACAAAATATGACCATGTAAATAGCCTTGAGCATTTATTTATAATAACGATCCAAAATATCTCCTAGCGTTAACTGAACGCACTAACAGCCGACATAGCTGGTAAGGCTGAAGCTCTGCAGTAATGGTACTGAAGAATACGCATCTGAGGCTAGATACTTCCACGAGCCGGTTCTGGCTAATGATTGGCGAGAAAAGATTCTTGGCACACCTCGCTCAAGAATAACATCATCGTATCTTCGTCTTCTTTTTTGATCCTTAACCGCCGACCGTCATAGCAGTCAGTGGCCATTACGCCTGGTGGCATCTTTTAAGGCAACAACAAATTGATTCCACTTTGCTCGGTCGATGGCCATCATTCGTACAGTGCCCCAACTCTTGTTCATTCATTGCATCTCCGCCTCCACAGTCCTCCGCCAAGTTGTTTTTGGTCGGCCTCTCTTTCGTTTTACTTGAGGAGTCCATAGCATAGCTGTTCTTGTGATGGCATCGGGGTCTCTTCTGAGGACATGGCCAACCCAGCTCCAGCGTCTGCCAGCTATGATGGTGTGCATGTCCTCTTGCTTGCTCCTAGTAAGCAGATCTTGGTTGGTGATGGTATTCTGCCAAAAGATTCGTAGAATTTTTCTTAGGCATGTTGTATGAAAAGAGGACAATTTCGACATTTCCTTCTCTGTAACTCTCCAGCTTTCCGCACCATAGAGAACCACAGAAAGCACACAGCTCTGATATAATCTTAATATTGTGCTTGTCCTGTACTAAGAGGACTTGCAGATGTTGTTTAGACTAAAAAGGCTGTTCTTGCTTTGTTCATTCTGTTGTTGATGTTCTTGCATGCTCCGCAATCTGATGTTTCTATGTATCCTAGGTATGTGAAGATGTCTTTCTGTTCCGGTTGCTGATTCCGTACTGATATAGGCTCAGGGTTGCTCACAATGAGCGTCATGACCTCTGTCTTCGTTAGATTGATGTTCAAGCCCAGCTGCTGGCTATACTTAAGTATATCCGTTTTGTCCTGGATGTGTTGATGTGAATGTAATAGTACTAGAATGTCATTTGCATACTCCAGATCTTCCAATGTAGAAAATGTAGCCCATCTTATTACTCTTGGACTACCCTCTGTTCTGGCGCATCACCCAGTCTATGACTGTTAAAAATAGAGTGGTTGATAAGGGGCATCCCTGTCGTACTCCTGTCTTCACCTCAAAGGTTAGGTTGCTCTGCCAAACGCTACACGTAAAGTTGGCAAAGAGGCTTTTTATGATTAACACTATGCATCTTGGAATTCCATAAGATCTCAGTATTTTCCATAAACTGTTTCTATGCATACTGTCAAATGCCTTTTCAAAATTAACGAAACTAATGTACAGCTGTCTTTGCCATTCTGAGCCCTGATCTATAATGTTCCTGAGGGTAAATATATGATCTACACATCTTCTGTTCTTTCTAAATCCGGATTGTTCTTTCCTCAGTTTGTGGTCTACTGTTTTTGAAATTCTCTTTATAATTATCCTGCCTAGTATTTTTCTAGGAGCTGAGAGAAGAGTTATTCCTCTCCAATTATTGCAGTCTGCAAGATCTCCCTTCTTGGGCAATTTGACAATTATTCCTTTGTTCGACTCCGTTTGTGTTGTCCATGTTTTCCAGACTTGTGCAAATAGCAGTTCTAATAGTTCTGCTGCTAGCTCAAGGTCTGTCTTAAATAGCTCTACATTTAAGTTATCATGGCCAGGAGCTTTTCCATTTTTAACCCGTTGATTGCTGCGATGATTTCTTACTTTCGAGGAATGTCTGTATCAACATTGTGGCATAGAGTAGGAAGGATAAGAACACATAGTAGTAGAAATAATAGAAATAAATTAAGTGACGTTTTGCCTAGATCACCCCGAGGAAGATTTGGCTCAAGAAGTCCTGTTGGGGTTCTCCGCCGGCTGAAGGGAGATAAAGAGTGTAAATTCTCCTAACTAGACAAGGTCTGGAAAAGTTTGTAAGGAGATATTTGGTCTCTCGCTACCGTAATCCCCTTCTCAGTTATCTATTATTATCCTTAATTATTCTGGGATTAAATGCTATATTTTACGAGCGCCCCGCCCCCCCCCCCTCCCTTATAAAGTAATTTCATCATCTACTGACTAAAGATACGACATTGATATGGTGAGTTCCCTTTGAGACAGGGAACTTAGCATTTCAGCCCCTGGCTGATAAGGAATCATGGTTGATTGTCCTGTCTCCTTATGACGTTGCATAGGGTCGGTCTCGAATAGTTTGAATCTGCCTTCACTGTGCTCGACTCCGTTTTCTTCTCTGAGATTGGACTGTCATGCAAGTCTCCCCAATAGACTGAAGACAAATACGGCTTCATTAATTTCCTAGCTTGAGGAAACCGTCTTTTCCTAAGCCGTCCGTCTGCCAGTCATATCAGATTTTAGTCTCTAACATCATATGTCTAGAACCTAATCTTGAAATCAAGTGTCCCCCCCTTTCTGCCTTCTTTTATTATATTTCCTTGCACAAATGGCAGTACTATAATTCTTTACCCATTAATCGTCATGGTAACACGATGAATTATTATAGAAAGGCCTGTTAACCACACTGAATTAACCTAGAAATGTCAGTTAAATACACCGAATTATCATAGAAATGTCGGGCGAAAGTATTCTAGTTCTGTGTCTCTAGCCTAATCGTCATGTCAATTATGATGAATTAATTAACATATAATTATCGGACACCAGTATTATAGAATTGTCTGACGACATTATCAAAACACTTCATCTCTGGTCGAATCGTCATGTAAATCATAATGAATATATGTCACGGTCTGTCAACATTATTGTTAATATTAATTTCCTCTAGTCTAAGCATCGGGTCGAGTGCGATGAAATAATATGGATATTAAGATATATTCCAGTTAAAGTTAATATGAACACTTTGTACAATCTCATCCCGTCGAATCATAAAATACACCCGATCACATTGTAGCCATGTGGCTAGATAGGATTGTAAAGCAAAAACGAATAAAGCAAAACAAGTTCGTACCAATCCCTGCGTAGATTTTGCAAAGTACTACACTTTTCCCCACAATATTATTTTTTAACGAGATTCCACTTAATTACTCAGAAATTGGACTGTAATCAGCAATTTAGACACGTGACTTCACTGTGCTTTAACGCGTGAATTAGCAGAGGTCTTAGATTAGGTATCGAGTCCTCGCCTGCCCGAATGCAAGTGAAAGTTGCCTCATTTGGCGCAACTTTTAGCGTGTTATTTCCGCTGGGCACGTGACCTGAAGCGTGCCTCATGTGACTTTGGCATCCGATAGACGCTCCAATAAATAACGTTACAAGCCACGTGGGGATTTCCTAAAGTGGGTTAAACCGGTTCTACCTAAGTCTAAGTAGTCTGCCCTAATTCAAAACCTGTTTCAAGCCACAGAGGTTAGGTCTAGAATGACGTCGTTTTACATGAAGGATAAATTGTTATATAGGAAGGCCGGAACTGGTTCAAATGGTCACGGACAACTGGTACTTCCCAAGATGTTTAGGGCAGACGTAATACGGAGTTTACATGTTGGAAAAGAAAGGGACCACGAGATAGTAGGTACCATTTGCCAAAAGGTTTCTCAAAAACATTATTGGCCAGATGAAAAGATAATTATTGAGAATTTTGTCGAAGCCTGCGGCATATTTCATGAGGGAACACCCACAAGTGGGGACAATAATACTCAGGACCTAGAAACGCCACGGGGCAAATTTAGGCCTGAAAATGGAAAGAAAAATAAATTTAATATTCTAGACAAAGTGGAATCGGAACCCACTTTTCACACACAGCCTTCACTTGAATGTGTTAGAATGGCAACTCTGCCTCGAGTACAAAGAGTGATTTTACCCCAGAATAAGCCGACAATCCCTCGGTCGGAATTATGTGAACTGGAGGAAAATAAAAGAGAGAAAAGTTCTCTCACTGGGAATTGAAACCTGAGGGGAGACAACCCCAGGAAACGAATTGGTAGTGGACGATTTCTAAGTGATGATAGTAGGAAAGTCCATTGGAACTTCGACCGGAATGGCACCAGAAACCCTATTTGGGAGGCCAAGAAAAGGTCCATATGCAACCTTATTGAGGACGTGGACCGATGAGAAGGCAGAAGAGACTGTTACCTCATCATATCTCTATGTGAACCAACTGACCACTCGTTTAAAAAAAACTGACAAAAGGTCCTGGAGAAACATACAGACGTGTTAACGGATAAGCCGGGGCACACCAATTTGTTGGAATATGATATGAAACTACTAGACCCAACACCCATCTGTATGAGGCCTTATTCTATTCCTTTCGCTAAGGAAAAAGCTTTGAAAGAGGAGATAGATTATTTGTTACAAGAACGGATTATTTCTCACAGTGAATCTCCTTATAGTTCTTGTGTGGTTTTGTTGCGAAAACCATCTGGAGAACATAGACTGTGCACAGATTACAGGAAACTGAATGCTGTCACAGAAGGTCAGGTGGATCCATTACATGATACTACTCAACTATTTGCCAGGTTGAACAAGGCAAAATATTTTTCTAAGGTGGATCTTAGCAAAGGCTATTATCAAATTCCAGTAAAGCCTGAGGTTCGACCTTACTTAGCCTTTAGCACCTCGGAAGGTCATTATGAGTTATAAATGCTGCCGTTTGGGTTGAAAAATGCCCCGAGTTTGTTTTCTAGGATGATGCGAAAATTGTTGGATCCCCTAAAAAATCCATGTATCTCGAATTTCATGGATGATATCCTCATTGCTACTGAAACATTTGAGGAACACGTTAACTCTTTGAATATGCTGTTTGATAGACTCAGAGAGGCTAACTTGACTGCTAGACCAACAAAATGTTGTACTGGTTGTAAAGAGTTGGAATTCTTGGGACATACCGTACATCAGGGTAGCATGACCCCTGACCCCAAGAATCTTGAGAAATTGAAAAGAGCACCTAGGCCACAAACAAAGAAAGATGTGCGATCTTTTGTGTCTTTGTGTGGTTTCTACCAAAAGTACATTAAACATTTTAACTCTATATGTGCTCCCCTGATGGATTTAATGCGTAAAGGACAACCTAATACAATTAATTGGTCAGCACAGTGTGAATTGGCTTACCAGGAGTTAAAAGAAAAACTCACAAGCAGGCCGGTATTGAAATTGCCTGACTTGAATCAAGAATTTGTCGTGAGAAGTGACGCAAGCAATGTGCGCCTAGGCGCTACATTGTTGCAACGGTCCTCCTCACAAGATGGGGAAATTGAACCCAGTCGCTTATGCAAGCCGCAAGTTGAACAAAGCGGACAAAAATTATTCAACAAGTGAAAAGGAATGTTTGGCGTTAAAATGGGCTATAAAAAAAATCCAGATTTATCTATATTCCAGGACATTTGTGGTCCAAACAGATCATCAGCCTCTAGTATTCCTATCACAGGCAAAGCATGAAAATGCCAGGTTATTAAGATGGTCTTTATTATTACAGCCATATTCATTTATGAGTGAATATATTCCCGGCTCTCAGAACGTCGGTGCCGATTTTTTGAGTAGACATCCTTATGATGATAATCAGAAAGACGCGTAAGACTTCATTTGCGCTAATTTATCTCACAGATTGTAACCTGCAATGGATGCATGTTTTAGTAAGGGAGGTGTGTAGCGAAATCTGTGAGATAATCGTTAATTTCAGAAAGATTTTAGTCCTATGATAATAAATAGACCCGCCCTCAGGTGTCTGACGATTGGCATCTTCAACGCCAGTAGAGCGCTGCCTTTGGTGCAGTGGAAATACTTAAAAAAATGACCCGCCGTAAAATCTAACACGCCTTTTAGTTTCAATTTCAAGACGTACAATTAAACAATTTAACATCTTGCCCGATCTGCTGTACGAAACTGAGGCAAGACTTATAATTAACGCTCTGCCATACTGTGGTGAAGTGGGATGTTATAAATATTTATAGGGGACTTAGTGTACTGACTGAGATCA
Organism: Oreohelix idahoensis; assembly: GCA_024509875.1. Lineage (NCBI taxonomy): Eukaryota > Metazoa > Mollusca > Gastropoda > Stylommatophora > Oreohelicidae > Oreohelix > Oreohelix idahoensis. The sequence goes on from JAMPIV010003630.1 coordinate 41,932, forward strand.
GCTGTGAAGGTATCTATATCTATTAAGAGTAGTATATTATAGATAACCTTACTTGCTACCACATATCTATATATCTCAGTCAGAATTATTCTGGAATAGTGTGATGACTACGTTATGTGTCTAGGGTATGGGTATGATGAAGTGTAAGTCACAACAACAGACATATAAACAATTTAATTTAATCCACTACTCTTGACAACACTGTGACACTCACATACATATAACACTCTATGAGAATATCTTAAATACAAAGGAACCAGGAATCACAATCAATTTTAATTACAAGTATATGTACAGACTTTATCAATATGAATATTGTAGTGACATATATTATTAAAATATCCTATGTGTGTCAGTTGTGTAGTGGTAATATGAGGTAATACTGGTTTTGTTTTGTTCAAGCTCTGTTGGTATTTGTCATCATGACTTCAATAGTTTGTCTTTTGGGACTAGTATTGGAGATGTTTTCAGTTCCTGATATTAAGACAATTAAATTCCCCTCTGAATGTTATTTTTACAAAGTCCTTTCAAGATGAGGGGACATAATGTTGAGCTCAGCTGGCCAAATCAGCTTATCTTGAGTGATGGCGGCAGGAAAGGACTCCTCTGCTCGAATTCTCCTCTGGGCTCTGGAGACACCTCACTGATAGCTAAATGGACCAAGGAGTATGCTGTCCGACTCTGGATTCAGCAAAGCTCTGACCAGGTGCTGCTCAGTACCATCAAGACCACGGTCCCTGAAAACAAGAAGGATGTACCTTCTACTTCATAACTAATTGATACTCTAGTTCTACACGGAGCACAATACAACACAAACATTGAGTTCAGAGCGTTAGGCCAACTGTCAGCTTCATCTGAAATACTTTATACCAGTATTTACCTCCTTAATGGTTACCACGCCTCTGCACTTCCAGCATTATTTCTGTCTAATCAATCATCCAGGTGTCAGTGTACTATTTGGCCATTCCATGCCGTTTTACTTCCCTCCGACACCCTCTGTTCAGGCTGGAGCATTATAGGCTTTATCTCCTGTTTGCCACTGAACTACACATATATATACAGGCATAAATTAACAATTTACATTCAATTTTCATTAAAAGATACTGAATGGTTCAAGCTTACCACAATTTCATGGAAATAAACACAGATACGTTGATTAGCAATGAATTCTGGCACAATTACTGGCACAAATTCCCATCTGCTTATGTTCCAGGCTTTTATTTTAGCAAAAATGTGAGCTGGCTTCAACGCACTGTGCTTTATCAAGCTTATTTGCACTAGTGGTCTCGAACTAACGCTCCTAAGTGAGTATATCAGCGAGTCTAGCCAATGAGGCCACGTTTCGACAAGTGTTTGAAAAAATGTTACCTTTCTACGTCTCCCTAACAACCAAGATAGTATTTATAGCCCGACCAATCGTGGTTAGTTTTTCATTTGTTGCGCTCCAATCAATTTGGAGTTTACATGGTAGGCTATTTATGTAACGTAAGTTTTTTTTTCAAACACGTTATAAAAAATTTTATGAGCAGAAATGATTTTGTGTTGTCAGGCATCCCCACTATTTTATTTTGGTTATAATTTATTAATTCCTGGACTATTTGCGTAACGTTTTACATATTCTTTGTCAGCAAGCCCTAAGGAACCCAAATATCCAAATTTAAAAGAGCTACGTGGCTGCGTTCAAAATATGTATTTTCTACCTCCTGTTTCGAAGATGTGCTGTCTGGGTACTGTTATGTTTTCAACCGTAAACCCATCTATTGTTATCTTTCCTAATAAGCGTTTTTTTATGATTTTAAAACCTAACTCTGGGAAGGGTAGTGTATTTTATCACTGTCCGTCTGAAAAAAAGTTAGTGCATGTAGTCTTACACGCGTGATGGCAGCATTTGTGTATCGCGCGACGCGTGTTGCATGCGTTCCTGATTTTCAGCCCTCCCTCTCTCTTTATCCTTTAGTCCATCTGTTCGTTCGTTTTGGTAACGCAGTGTAGAAAAAGACATGAATGGAATTTAAAATTTAGGTCAACTTGCATATTTCAAGGTTTTTCTTAGAAAGGCAGCACATTTTATTGTGTGTTTGGGAAACGCGTGTATGTTGCAGAAGGCCTTTACTATCAACGTGAAACGTTACAATTTGCAGACGAAGCAGAAAACAAGGGGATTTCGAGTACAGTCATTGTGACAGCACTGTTCTTTACCATTCTTCTTCCTTTATTTATTATATGTATTTATTAGGCTTTATATTTACTTGATAATTTATATATGTGGATTAGAATATTCCACGACACCTCCCCTCTTAAAACAGACATTATATGTCAGTCCTTTATTCTATATACACATAGAGAAATTTATTATTATTTCTGGGGTTTACGGTGATTCTCATCACACGGATGGCGGCTTAAAAAATCCGCTCCCAAATTGGTTTTTCCAGATATATACTCAATGCTAAAATTATATGGAGCCAAAAGTAAAGACCATCGGAGTAACCTGGAGTTCTCATGCCTAGCCTGTGCTAGAAACGATAACGGTTTGTGGTCTGTTTGCAACTTAAATGCCTTCCCATATAGATAAATATTGAATTTCTTTATCGCCCATATTACTGCAAGACATTCTTTTTCGCTAGTTGAGTAGTTGATTTCAGCTTTATTCAACTTTCTGCTAGCATATGCCACTGGGCTTAATTCCCCATCCAATGCATCTGATTTCTGTAGTAGAGTTGCACCTAACCCAATATTACTTGCATCCGTCCTTACTATGAATTCTTGACTTAAGTCAGGTAATTTCAAAATGGGTTTACTTGTGAGCTTTTCCTTCAATTCTTGGTAAGTCATTTCACATTGTGGTGTCCATGTAATGCGATCTGGATGTCCTTTACGTGTCAATTCAGTTAACGGTGCACATATGGAATTAAAGTTTTTGATATACTTCTGGTAGAAACCACATAATGAGACAAAGGATCTCACGTCCTTCTTGGTTTGTGGTCTCGGGGCTTTCTGTAGTTTCTCTAAATTCTTTGGGTCAGGGGTCATGTTTCCCTGATAAACTGTGTGTCCCAAAAATTCCAATTCTTTACATCCAACGCAACATTTGGTTGGTCGGGCTGTTAAATTTGCCTCCCTAAGTCGATCAAACAGCATGTTCAGAGAGTCAATGTGTTCCTCAAATGTTTCTGTTGCTATAAGGATATCATCCATAAAATTTGTTATACAGGGATTATTCAGAGGATCCAATAATTTTCTCATCATTCTAGAGAAGACACTAGGCGCATTCTTCAATCCAAATGGCAATCTATTAAACTCATAGTGTCCTTCTGAGGTACTAAAAGCTAGGTATGGTCTAACCTCAGGCTTTACTGGAATCTGATAGTATCCTTTACTCAGATCCACTTTTGAGAAATATTTAGCTTTATTTAGTCTGGCAAACAGCTGATTTGTATCCGGCAATGGATCCACCTGTCCTTCTGTAATAGCATTCAGTCTCCTGTAATCTATACAGAGTCTATGTTCTCCAGAGGGCTTCCTTAAGAGTACAACACCGGAACTATACGAAGACTCACTGTGCGAAATAATTCCTTCCTTCAACAGATAGTCTATCTCTTCCTTCAAAGCTTTCTCCTTAGCAAACGGAATCGAATATGGTTTCATACAGACAGGTGTGGAGTCTATTAGTTTCATATCATATTCCAATAGGTTTGTATGCCCTGGTCGGTCTGTTAACACCTCTGCATGATTATTTAGAACCTGTTGCACTCTCTCTTTCTGAGTTTTCGTTAAATGTGTACTGATTTTCACCTGTGCTGCTGTCTCACAGGGGTGTAATGGATATTCAAATGATGAAAGTGGTTCCTTTTTCATCTCCATGGCGATGGACAAGGTCAACAAGTGTGTCTCTTCCTGATGTTCTCTTTCCAAATATTTCTTCAGGAGATTCACATGATAGATTTTTTCTTTCCCCTTCTTATCTATCTTATAATTTGTTCTAGACACCTTCTCTAGAACTGTATATGGACCCTGCCATCCAATTTGTAACTTATTCTGACTCCCGGGCAAAAGAAGCAGTACCTTCTCTCCCACAGCCAAATTTCTGTCTTTCGCCTTCCTGTTATATAGGCAGCATGTTTCTTCCTGGCTTGTTTCAAATTTTCATTGGCAAGTTTCCAGCCAGTTTTTAACCGAGTGGTCAGCTCATTCACATATTGGTATGAAGATGTAATGTTTTCCTCTGCCTTTTCATCAGTCCACGTTCTTAACAAAGCTACATATGGACTTTTAATTGTGTGGACCTATTTGTCCATGCACCGGTATGGTCTCTTCCACTCGAAGCTTTATAGTGATGATTTTTCCTCCCAGAATTATCATTCACAAAACGACCGCTACCAATTTTTCTTTTGGGGCTGTCTCCCCACTTAAAATTCTTGATGAGAGATTTCCTCTCTACATCCTCTTCCTCCAGTTTGTTTAAGTCCGATTGAGGGATTTTCGGCTTATCCTGGGGTAAGACATCTTTTTGCACTCTCCGCATAGTGGCCATTGTAAAACAGTTAAGTGAAGCTTGTCCGTCAAAAGGGGCTTCCCATTCCATTTGGTCCACTTTATCAAATCTATTTTTCTTTTTATTGTCAGGCCTAATTTTGCCCCGTGGCGTGTCCAGGTCCTGATCCATGTTCCCACTTGTGGGTGTTCCCTCATGTGCTATGCTACACCTTTCTACAAAATTCTCAATGTCCCATCTTGCTTTGGGCCAATAATAATTGTGAGCCACCTTTTGAATGATGGTACCTATTTTCTCATGGTCCCCATCTGGTTTCACATGTAGGCTCCTTATTAAGTCTGTCCTATATCTTTTAGGAAGTACCAGTTGTCCCTGACCTTTGGATCTAGCTCCAGTCTTCCTATACATCAACTTGTTTTTCATGTAAAAATCTCCCTTGCCTGGAGTTGTATGACAAGTTGACAATTTTCTGAAACAAGGCTTGAGTGTTTTATCCCCAGCCTGTGCCTTCCTCATCTCTTCTGGAGTGGTATCTAACATAATATCCTCCTCCTGTCTTGAGGTCGACCTGACCTGAAGGGTTGCCATATACACAGGTTTCCTTCTGCAACGGTCAGTGTCATGATTGTCCATCTGACAATTCTTACACCACCTTTTTCCTTGGTTGAAAGATTTTCTTTCATCATATTTCCTTTCATCGAATTGTGGGAATTTATTTTTATTTTCATACCGTGGCCTATCAAATTGGTGCTTACCTTTATTTTGATCCCTAGGATCAAATTTATTAAAGTTCTGTGGTGCCCTAAAGTTATCCACTTGTTTCTTTTTATTACCTGTTACCTCTGCTTGAGCTGCTTGATACCTTTCAGCAACATTTAGCAACTCATCCAGCCTCTCTGCACCTTGTTCCATGAGAAACTTTCTCAGGTCTGGAGCCATGGACTCTCTTAGTTGCTCTATAAGGACCATTTCCTTAAGATCTTGGGTTTTCCCCAGAGAAGTCCATTTCTCCAAGTATGTCTCTATTCGTGCAGAGAACTGGTGATAGGTTTCACCTGACAGTAGTTTAGCATTCCTAAATTTTTTCCTATAAAATTCTGCATTCTTTTCATACCTTAACAAAAGAGCCTGCTTTAGCATGTCATAATTTTCCTGATCACCTCTGCTCATTTTTGCAAAAACTTCATAAGCTGCCCCACGAAGTCCCTGAGATAACTTTAAGCTCCACCTTTCTCTCTCTAACCCATATGTGGTAGCTAATAGTTCATACCGATTTATATAGCTCTCAATATCATCGTCTTTCTCAACAAAATGATCTAAATGAAAATTCATAGCTGAGGTTGAGGCTCCCTGAATAACCGTAGCATCAGAGGCAAAGGGACTGGCACCATTTTCATGAGCATGGCCTTGAAACTCAAACTCCCTTAGTCGTAATTCATGTTCCCTTTGTAATCTTTTCTCCTCCTTTTCTGCTTCCCTCTCTGCAGCTAATCTCTTCTCTTCTCTTTCTGCAGCTAATCTTTTCTCTTCTCTTTCTGCAGCTAATCTTTTGTCTTCTCTTTCTGCTTCCAATTTCTTAGCCTCAGCCTCAGCTTGTAACCTTCTTTCGGCTTCTTTTTCTAATCTTCTTTCTTCGCGTTCAATAAATTTGTCACATTCCGTGGTGACATAGGCAACCATAACTTGCCCATCTAATCCTAACTCTTTTGCAGTCTGTACAGCAGCAGATCGAAACTTGGCCAGGTCCGCCATTGTCTATCAGGTAAATTTCTACAATGTCTAACCAACAATTCAAATTCTAAATATATATATAATGGACAACACAGGCACCGTGAGCTCAACCTTATTTAATTCCACCCAAGGATACCTTTTAATTCTTATATTCCCTGAAGTGAATTACCCCCAATATTTTTAATAGGGAAAGATTCAAAATCCCAAGAGCGAGACCCCAATATATGTGGTGAAGTGGGATGTTATAAATATTTATAGGGGACTTAGTGTACTGACTGAGATCAGCTGTGAAGGTATCTATATCTATTAAGAGTAGTGTATTATAGATAACCTTACTTGCTACCACATATCTATATATCTCAGTCAGAATTATTCTGGAATAGTGTGATGACTACGTTATGTGTCTAGGGTATGGGTATGATGAAGTGTAAGTCACAACAACAGACATATAAACAATTTAATTTAATCCACTACTCTTGACAACACTGTGACACTCACATACATATAACACTCTATGAGAATATCTTAAGGAGTCACTGATAACTTTTCAAATAACAATATGTATTCATGGTTATCATAAAGGTATATGTGTCCTGATTCAAATACAAAGGAACCAGGAATCACAATCAATTTTAATTACAAGTATATGTACAGACTTTATCAATATGAATATTGTAGTGACATATATTATTAAAATATCCTATGTGTGTCAGTTGTGTAGTGGTAATATGAGGTAATACTGGTGTTGTTTTGTTCAAGCTCTGTTGGTATTTGTCATCATGACTTCAATAGTTTGTCTTTTGGGACTAGTATTGGAGATGTTTTCAGTTCCTGATATTAAGACAATTAAATTCCCCTCTGAATGTTATTTTTACAAAGTCCTTTCAAGATGAGGGGACATAATGTTGAGCTCAGCTGGCCAAATCAGCTTATCTTGAGTGATGGCGGCAGGGAAAGACTCCTCTGCTCGAATTCTCCTCTGGGCTCTGGAGACATCTCACTGATAGCTAAATGGACCAAGGAGTATGCTGTCCGACTCTGGATTCAGCAAAGCTCTGACCAGGTGCTGCTCAGTACCATCAAGACCACGGTCCCTGAAATCAAGAAGGATGTACCTTCTACTTCATAACTAATCGATACTCTAGTTCTACACGGAGCACAATACAACACAAACATTGAGTTCAGAGCGTTAGGCCAACTGTCAGCTTCATCTGAAATACTTTATACCAGTATTTACCTCCTTAATGGTTACCACGCCTCTGCACTTCCAGCATTATTTCTGTCTAATCAATCATCCAGGTGTCAGTGTACTATTTGGCCATTCCATGCCGTTTTACTTCCCTCCGACACCCTCTGTTCAGGCTGGAGCATTATAGGCTTTATCTCTTGTTTGCCACTGAACTACACATATATATACAGGCATAAATTAACAATTTACATTCAATTTTCATTAAAAGATACTGAATGGTTCAAGCTTACCACAATTTCATGGAAATAAACACAGATACGTTGATTAGCAATGAATTCTGGCACAATTACTGGCACAAATTCCCATCTGCTTATGTTCCAGGCTTTTATTTTAGCAAAAATGTGAGCTGGCTTCAACGCACTGTCGCTTTATCAAGCTTATTTGCACTAGTGGTCTCGAACTAACGCTCCTAAGTGAGTATATCAGCGAGTCTAGCCAATGAGGCCACGTTTCGACAAGTGTTTGAAAAAATGTTACCTTTCTACGTCTCCCTAACAACCAAGATAGTATTTATAGCCCGACCAATCGTGGTTAGTTTTTCATTTGTTGCGCTCCAATCAATTTGGAGTTTACATGGTAGGCTATTTATGTAACGTAAGGTTTTTTTCAAACACGTTATAAAAAATTTTATGAGCAGAAATGATTTTGTGTTGTCAGGCATCCCCACTATTTTATTTTGGTTATAATTTATTAATTCCTGGACTATTTGCGTAACGTTTTACATATTCTTTGGCAGCAAGCCCTAAGGAACCCAAATATCCAAATTTAAAAGAGCTACGTGGCTGCGTTCAAAATATGTATTTTCTACCTCCTGTTTCGAAGATGTGCTGTCTGGGTACTGTTATGTTTTCAACCGTAAACCCATCTATTGTTATCTTTCCTAATAAGCGTTTTTTATGATTTTAAAACCTAACTCTGGGAAGGGTAGTGTATTTTATCACTGTTCGTCTGAAAAAAAGTTAGTGCATGTAGTCTTACACGCGTGATGGTAGCATTTGTGTATCGCGCGACGCGTGTTGCATGCGTTCCTGATTTTCAGCCCTCCCTTCTCGCTATCCTTTAGTCCATCTGTTCGTTCGTTTTGGTAACGCAGTGTAGAAAAAGACATGAATGGAATTTAAAATTTAGGTCAACTTGCATATTTCAAGGTTTTTCTTAGAAAGGCAGCACATTTTATTGTGTGTTTGGGAAACGCGTGTATGTTGCAGAAGGCCTATATTTAACGTGGAAACGTTACAATTTGCAGACGAAGCATAAAACAAAGGGGATTTCGAGTACTGTCATTGTGACAGCACTGTTCTTTACCATTCTTCTTCCTTTATTTATTATATGTATTTATTAGGCTTTGTATTTACTTGATAATTTATATATGTGGATTAGAATATTCCACGACACATACTGCGACACCCAAAATCCCGTTGAATTAACGTAGTATTTTAACTTTAACGTTAAAATTAGTAGTAACTCGGACATTTTCCAGTAGTAAGAACGAGACGACTGTAATAATTAACGCCAACACTGCAGACGTTTTGAAAAACCCCTCCTCGCTCTGCACGCGGTTCCTTTACTATATACACGTTGTGGGCAAAGCCAGCAGATACAAACACACAGACAGTTTAAATTCTCACCACGTAGTGTATTTTTGACGTCACTTAAACTAGTTGGTTTATTTGAATAATGAAAAAAGTGATAGAGAATGGAGGGGGGAAGATGGCCGACTTGTGTAAAAGTTATATTTGACGATTGACAGTGACAAAACTGAAAATCTGAACCATAATGAAACTGACCATAAAAATTATATATTATGATAGCTTAGTGTCTCCTGAGCAAAAATATGTTTTAAAATATATGGTAGTCCAAGTATTAGCCAAGTTATTGAGATAATACTATATGTCTACGCACGCTAGGACGGACAGACTGTTGTTCTTGCTCGTTACACATAACGTTATTGGGGACGCAAGTTCAAAAAAAGAGGCATTGGAGTAATTCAAATTCGATTGGGTGGTATAGGAGTAGAGGAGTAAAGGGGGAGGTAGGAAAATGTTAACCAAAACTAAACATCTTTTTGTATTGGCATAACTAACGCAGACTGACCAATCGACTACCAGACATAGAGTTTGTTTGGAATTTTTTTTTTTTTTCAAAACTAAATTTAAAATTTGTTAGTCGCCTGATTTCATTGGCTAGCTCTAATAGATATTGGCCAAAGGCTTAGGGGTCTCGTGGCCATTTGACGAGAAATTTTTAATTAACAAGTACGTTGAGAGCAGATGTGATAAATTGTAAAATAAATACTAAATTCACAGTCTGGACGGGGTAGAGAAAACTGAGGCCATATCTTTTGCCAGTCAACGTTATTTGTGACATATTTCTTTGAATTTTGTGGTAAGAATGTTTTATGTATTAATATGCTTGATTAAAACTGCAAAAGTTAGATACTGCTATTGGGGAAAGTGAAGGACATGCCGGGAGCAAACATTATTGAGTCCTCACATTGAACTGTATTTGACTGTTGCATATTGTTATGATTATGTATTAATATTATTGTATTAGAAGATGTTAGTAAGCCTCAGTGTACCATGAACACTCTTCAACATGCCTAGAGCGTTTATAATTAAGAAAAGAAAAGAAAAATCAAACAAAAGGAGATGTGGTTACTCCACGTTATTGTATTGAAGAAAACTGTGGAAAAGTACAGTGGCGTATCTGCCATAGGGACCTGAGGTGTGGTCACAGAAAGGTGTGAGTCATATAAATTAGGGGCTGGTGCACCTGTATGCACAAGAGGCTGACCCCATACATTCATGTGTACATAGTGATAAGAAACTGTGATCAGATGTGAAAAGGCCAGGGTGTCTTTTATTGCATGTTTTTTATTTCCTGTTACCAGCCGGTGACAGGAAACCTGATGAGTGATTGTAAAGACAAAAGTCTCCTTTCAAAAGTTTATGCTGTCAGCAGATAGCCTGAAGGAGCTTGTGTGTGCTGATCTATATATTCTCTGCAGCGACTTACTGACTTGTTATCTTCATACCAAGATTCCCAGGTGATGTGTTAACATCTGGGACTTCTGACACTTCATTCAAATAAACATTGTTATTTCCAAGAATAAACAGAATTATATGGGGCGTGACGAAACAACAGCTCCTTGTAACAAATGACTAACATTAGTAGATATTTAAGTTTCAGTCTGTGAATACACCTACAGGAATAAGATAGTGACATTATACTTATCGGACAAAGGGTCCAAACATTTTAGTTAATCAGTATATGTAACATATATTTTCCTCATTTTCAAAGACCTGTCCAAAAGAGATGGCAGGTCAGGCATATTAAATTGTACAAGGAAAAGAACTCCATTTTAAAGAAAACTTTAACCAGTCTTATTCATTTCCTTATAGTGAGTTAAAGTGTAGTGTGTTGATGTACTTGTTCTCAGTACACCTTATCAATATCTAGTGTCCCCACTATGGGTGCTTTTGAGGCTAGTCTGTCAGCTCTTTCATTACCGCACACCCCAGCATGACCAGGACAGTATACATACACCAGCTCTCGCAGACTGGAAGCTTTTACGAATGTTTTCCATGAATGCCGCAACCAACCACTTTGAATCTTCTGAAGCATTGACTGAGAGTCTGAGACAATGATGGCCTTTGTTAATGAAGTTAAGTTATCCACCTTAAGGCTGCAGTAATAGCATCGACCTCCATTCTCATGCCGGAAGTTGTTATCTTGTAAGCTCTGCTATGTCCAACGACGATTCTGCCCTGCACCCGAGCAGAGAAGCCTCAACCGGATTTCTCACCACGGATCACAGACCCATCTGTATACACAATGGCATCATCATCCCCGGAATGATCATGTATCAGTGGATAAATTTCCAATTCTGCTTTTCCATTCCCCCAATTTCTACATTCTCTGCCAAGTCTGATGATGACCTGCTGGTAGTTAATCCAGTTCTCATCTTACAAGGTATGTACTCCACTCATCCCCCTTGAATATATTGTCGACTATGGCCACCTGTTTGATCATTGTCTCAGCCAGTGCCATCCATGACATTTCTCTCTTTATTCATCAAATTAATCGTCTCTTAGTACATGCGAGAAGTTGTAGTATCCTTATTCTCTTTCCGGCTCATCACAGCCCCCCCCCCCCCCCCCCCCCCGTTTTCCCCCGGGAACCTACATGGAACTTATTTTCATCTTCTTTTATTTGGTTTATTTTTTTCATCTTTCGCTCCATTTTGTTGTGCTATGTCTTTCTATTTTCTCTCCATTTTCGTTAATCTCTCTATAGTACCCTTGTTCTTCTATTCTGTCTCTAACCTCCAACCAGTAAATTTTTTTCTTCTCTATTTTTTTTTTTCTCCTAATTTTCATATCTCTGTTTTCTTCTTCTTCTTTTCTTTATCAATTGCTCCATTTCTTTGCGGTATTTCGCTCGCGCCAACCATCTTGAAATCTTGTTATAATATGTCCACCAGTATACTCCTGTGAGGTCTCCTTTAACTGTCACGTTTCTCTGGTGGATCTGGTACTGTCTTTTCACCATACGTTTCTCGTTCATTCCTTGCTCTTTCTCCGTCTTATCCATATCTGCTCCATTACAGCAAACATTACGTTGATAATTTGCATAACCACAGAGCAGGCCCTAGATTTTTTCATAGTTTTGCCAAGTCTTGTGATGCCGCAACACCACTGCCCCCCCCTCCCCCCCCCCCCCCCCCCCCTTTCTTGACACACGATATTGTAGCCTTACGAGACTCACTTTCACGTTGTTGAATTGGATCACACTGTAATATCCTCCGGTGATTTTTGTGACGAAATGAACGACATCTTCACGATCTCGGTTTCACTCCGACATGATCAGAGACAAATTTTGTATAGATTTTTATTTGTTTACTTTTAAAAGTACCAATTTCTTCTCATTATCAGATAAGGAGCACGTAGTTTGTATGTTCAAACATTTGTGACACTCCTTGCAGATAATGTTTATCCCAGCCTGCAAGAAGCAGCAAGAAAAGATGAGCGCCAGCGTGTTTAGATTAAACCGCTGATAAGAGACTCGTTTGTTTTAACAAGCTGGGCAAACACGGAGTTTTTGCGTACTCATACGACAAATAACGAGATAACTGTCTATGTGACACATGTGGGCAGACAAGTGTGACATAATCGTTTCCGGGCCGACTTGTTATGACAACATTACTTTCTAATAAAGTAATAAGTATTACAGCTTACACATGTTGTCTTGTGTGCCTACCGATCTGCCCGTGAGAGTGAATGCAACGCTCCAGATGTCCATATATGGTAATACGTGAACTTTTGCTTCACGCACCTTCTTTCACATGGAATATTTTTGAAATCATCACACCATATCTGCATGATTTTAAATGATTTGATCCTTATGATTGGATTCATAACAACAATGCATGGGAAGATAGGAATATAGTCTGACCATTTCGCAGTTTTATTTCGCCAAGACAACATCAGACCTCGCCAGAGTGAAGACTAGATTCATAACTCCTTTTCTTAACCGAACTTTTTATTGGGAAACCAAATATGACTTACAAAGCACATGATATTTCTACATTTTAATGAGGAACACCGGGACTAGGAAACAGAAGAAATACACGGAGACTGAAGCTAAGATTGGCGTAAGTGGTGCATTTTAAATTCTGTGTGTTATTGCTAACATTTGAGCTAACACACACACATATATATATATATATATATATATATATATATATATATATATATATGTATATATATATATATATATATATATATATATATATATACATATATACGAGGGGCGTTCAGAAAGTAATGCACGACATCGTTTTTCTGAACTAATAATGAAGATAGAAACATACAATTTTGCACACTTTAAATATTGCATGTGCCAATTGTGTGCATCAAATTGCATCGCAACCGGCCTAATAATACGGCTGCCCTAAACCGTTGAATTGGAGCTTGTTAGCAACTTGCGTTATAAGCAGCGAATTGTGATAGAATTTCTTGTTGCAGAGAAGAAAACTGTTGTGAACATTAACAAGGGGTCTGTGTGATGTGTATGGAAGTTTTGCAGTCGACAGGAGTACAGTCAATCGTTGGGTCCAGAGAATCAAAGAATCAGGAAGTGGAGATACGGAGCTGCTTGATCGGCCGCGCTGTGGACGTCCTGCCACAGCCACCAACGCAGAAATGTTGAAATGCGCTGAGGGCATTATTCTTACTGATAGGCAAATCACTACTCAACAATTGGCCTTACAGCTGTCAGTCAGCATTGGTAGGGCAAATGCAGTTATAAAAACTCTCGGATTTTCTAAGGTTTGCGCAAGATGGGTTCCTCGAAGTCTCACAAATGACCACCGATTGCAAAGGAAAGCAATTTCTTCTGAATTGTTGGATCGTTTCAATGCTGATGGAGAGAACGTTTTGGCTAAGATCGTTCCAGGTGATGAAACCTGGGCACATCATTTTGAACCTGAGACAAAAAGACAGTCAATGGAGTGGCATCATCCGCAATCACCACGAAGAAAGAAATTCAAGACAATTCCTTCAGCTGGAAAGGTTATGATCACTGCCTTTTGGGACATTGAAGGTGTGATTCTTGTGGACGTTATGCCAAGAGGAGAGACAATCAATTCGCAAGCTTACATTAAGACATTGAAAAAACTCAATCAACGTTTTCGCAGAGTTCGGCAGCACAAGAATCCAGCAGACCTGCTTCTCCTTCACGACAATGCGCGACCTCACACAAGTCTGGCAACACGGGAAGCAATCACCAAATTGGGTTGGACTGTACTACCCCATCCACCTTATAGTCCCGATTTGGCACCCTCTGATTTTCATCTATTTAGTCCACTTAAAGATGCACTCCGTGGAACAAGGTTTGAAGATGATGAATGAGTGATTCATGCAACGAAAAAATGGCTGCATGATCAAGACAAAATCGGGTACGGGCTAGGAATACATGCAATTGTTTCGCGCTGGCATAAAGCCGTACAAGTTGATGGGGATTATGTTGAATAATACCGATGTTTACATGACATATCCATGTATATTGTGTATAAATTTCATGCTTTTTGAATAAACAGCTCCTGAGAAAAACGATGTGGTGCATTACTTTCTGAAAGTCTCTCGTATATATATATATATATATATATATATATATATATATATATATATATATATATATATATATATATATATATATATATATATATATATATATATATATATATACTGTTCAAAAAAAGAAACGCAACATTTTTGGTGTTACTTTTTTAAAAGATATTCGCTGATTGGACATCAGTCAACCTATCGACTGTGTCCACCTGGTCATTGACTTCTCGTGGATACATGAATTGTACTCACCTCATGATTCGTGAGGTCATGAAAGAGGGCAAGGTCAAAACAACATTTTTGACAATAACTCGTGACAGGTTCATGAGATCCCGTGAAACTTACTGAACACAAAACTCTCTGACCACGTTATTGAATGCCTATAAAAGATTGACGCTCCTCGAAAAAATTCAGTTGAAAATTCAATGCGCAAATATGGCTCATCTCATTACAGAACAACGGCTCATTATTATTGGACGTTTATCGACTGGACAGTCACAAAGTGTAGTGGCCAGACAATTTAATGTGGTTAGAAGCACCATTAGTCGCCTTTGGAGGCGATTTCAAGAAACTGGCTCAGTGGCAGACCGGCCGCGCAGTGGAAGACCAAGAGTCACAACTCCTGCCGAAGACCGCTTCATACGGCTGCGTCACCTCAGGAATCGACTTGCATCTGCGTCCTCCACAGTCCAGTCAATGTCAGCAGCTCATCGAATTTCAGATCAAACGGTCAGGAACCGGCTGCACGACTCTGGTCTTTGGGCTAGAAGTCCCTACAGAGGTCCTGTTCTTACGGACCGGCATCGCCAGAACCGACTGCAGTGGGCGAACCAGCATCGTCAATGGACCGTTGGGAATGTCTGGAGACGGGTTTGGTTTAGTGATGAATCATTTTTTGTGCACCAGCGACACTTTAGACGGAGAAGAGTTTACCACAGAGTCCATGAGCGCTACGCCCAGAACAGCGTGATAAGGCTCCTCCACATGGTGGTGGAGGTTTACTGATGTGGAGGGCGATCAACTTCATGGGAAGAAGTGACCTGGTGCAAATTGAAGGACGCCTGAATGCCCAACGATACGTCGCTGAAATTCTTCGTCCTCACGTCCTTCCACTTCTGGCTGCACGAGGGTCGATTTTTCAGCAGGATAACACTCGACCTCATGTGGCCCAACTCACCACCCAGTTCCTCGCTGACAACAACGTCAAGACCATTCCGTGGCCAGCCATGTCATCAGACATGAACCCCATAGAACACTTATGGGATGAACTCGACAGACGACTGCGCCAGCGAGACGTGGCTCCAGCCAATCTCCGACAGTTGTCTCTTGCACTGCATGAAGAGTGGGCAGCCATCCCACAACAACAGATCCAACGGCTAATCGGATCCATGTCAAGGAGATGTCGTTCTCTGATAAAGGCCAGAGGAGGCCATACACCTTACTGAAACGGAGGCCTCAGTCGCAAAGAATAAAAGTCCAAACCAAATTTAATGAACATCATTTCATTGTTAAAGTCTGAAAGTTTCTTCATGCCAAGATTAAAACATTAATTCCGTAAAATAAAATTTTGGTACAAGTTTGAAATTTGGTGTCCATTATCACTGCAATATTGTTGCGTTTCTTTTTTTGAACAGTATATATATATATATTATCATGTGAATATTAATGTGTGAAAATTGCCACAGGACGCTCAAGTCATTTGAGGCTGGCAACTTCAGTATTTAGAATGATGATTCATGAACCACCAATGCACGGGCTGGTGATTGCTTTATTGGTAGTTTCGTAAAGAGAACTAAAAGCATAAAGTAGTTCCAGGTTCCCTATGGAGCAGAGAGAGAAAGATGAAAGAAAGGATGCACCTTCTAAATATCACTTACATTTTCAAAGCAGTGTAAATGTCCCTGTAAACATAGTCACATCCAGGAAAAGACAGGGTTTTTTTATAACGCACTAACGGAAAAAAAAAAAACGAAAAAAAGTGTCTTTATCATGCTTTCCCTAAAACTTCTTAGTGGAAAATTGTGTCTATTGTTTTGTTTCTTGTCGTTTCCATTTTTTTCCAACAGTTAAAAAAGGCGCTATAAAATTTCAAGAAAGAAGGCGTATAATTTAGTTTATCCCTTTAATTTTCTCCTCTTTTTAATCAGTACTATCAGTACACAAAAGTGAACAATGTACAACTTGAGAGTGAAATAAAGAGTGTGTAAATGAGTGTGCGAGAGGGAGTGAACGGTTATTTTTTTTTTTTTGGTCCTGTACAGCTGCCCATTGTGTCATTGCATTTTCATTGAAACTGTCTTATTGAAATGTAAAATGAACATGTTATGTAATGTCTAACGGAATACGAATAAAGATTTTTCCACTGTTATCACTGAAGGAAAAAGAGTGCTCTCTATAATTCCAAAAAGAGGGTGTAAGATTCTTTTTGTCTTTTTATTTTCCTTCTCTCTTTAATTAACACTATCATTACACAAAAAAGTGCAGTGTTTAACTTTATAGTACAAGAAAGAGTGTGTAAATGAGTGTGTGCAGGGAGTGACATGTTTTTTTCCATACAGCTGCTCATTGTATTTTCATTTTTATACTTATATTCATGCTATTAGTGTAAATTTTTCAGTGCATATGTCTTTATAAATTTCCACATAATGTGAATAAAGATGTGAAAGAAAAAAAAATTTAATAAATTAATAAATAACAATAACAATAAAAAATTATTTTTGCTGGATTCCCTGACTAGGACAGTATGATTAATTCTCAGTTCTGCAGAGTTCCTATTACAAATTTCGTGTACACAGAAGCCGTCATGTAAATTATTTGTGTATGTTCTAGAAGATGTGTGTATGTTCTGACATAATAATCGGTTAGCGAATCATTTGGATATAGAAAAAAGACAAGTAGCTTTAGTTTTTTTTTTTTCCAGTTATTATTCTGCTGGGGAATATTAGCTACCTACCTAAATAATAATTTTCACATTTCATTATTAAGTTTATTTACTATTTAATAAGTTTACTAATTAATTATTTTCAGTTTTACTTTCATTTCTTTGTTACGTTTTTTTGTCTTTAATTATATCGTACACAAGGTCTGTGTGCCTCTTTTATAAACGAACTCAATATCTTTTAATAAACTTATATCCAATGTAGCATACATATCAGTTCGGAAAGATTAATCCTTAATTACAGAACATCATCACGACAGGATTAATCATGTTCCAAGAGCATCCCTTCTATTGTATAATCCACATCCCTTAAGAAAGGTGAACACTTCGTAATAAGTTCCCAATGGAACGCAAAATCAAAATACAGCCAAATTCCAGCTGTAACACTGCTCAAGAGTTTTCGTCAACACCTTGGACCTACACAAAATAATCATACGTCATATCTCTGGTGCGCATCATTTTCAATATTCCAAATAGTGCCGCATTTATCAGCACTGACTCAAACTCAATAAATCTAACATGTGGTGTGCATTGGCAGACACCACACACGTATATATTCATTAACACGAACAACATACTTATACATATAACTCCATATAAGAACACAATTTTATGTCTCATGACTAGCAACAAAACTGTAGCCAAAGCCGGACTTCCAAAATTTCACGAGTCTTGAGTCTTAGAATTTTATGACCGACACCACAAACCTGGTATTCAGTTTTACATGGCATGTTCTGTAATGTAGTATGGTCGAGTATTTGATGAAGAACATTTTCAGTTCTGATGTAACATTGTGGTGAGCACATTTTTTTAAACTTGTATTTGTCGTTCTTTCCTCTTTACAAAAACAGGTACATTTTACATGAAATACTTGTATTTGTCGTTCGTTCAACTTTACAGAAAACATGTACATTTTACATGAAATACTTGTATTTGTCGTTCGTTCAACTTTACAAAAACAGGTACACTTTACATGAAATACAAGAAAAGTACATTGTATATTACATATGACACCTCGTGCGTACTCTCACTTCCTTTGTGTACTTAAACAAGTTAAAAAATAAAAAAGAATAATTTAATAAATGAATACATAAAAAATTAAAATAATAAATAATTAAAATTTTAAATAGATTTAAAGAGTAACAGTGGAATAAATAAATTTAATTAAATTTTAAAGAAGAATACAAAAATAAAATTGGTTTATAGCTAATCAAATTCCTATGTAGTACATAGTTGTCACAGCGCTATCAAGCAGTGCATCGTATGTATTGTGCGCGGCATAAAGTCAGTCGGGCGACGCGGGTCTAGCCGAACTGGTGTGTCATGTGACCACCAGAAGTAGGGGAGGGGGAGGTGCGAAGTTTGTTAGTCAGAGACTAGCCTTGGTCCGGGTAGGACGTATATTTCCCTTTGCCAGCAAGTTTGCTGTGTGGTTCATAGTGTGGACTATTAGTGAGAGCTTGCAATATTTCGGTCCTGGTTGATAGTTGTATGGTAATTCTAGAGCAGTGTAGTGTCTAGTTGATATTATCTTCAGGCTGTGGATTATAAGTAGTCAAAAATTGGAGTATGTCATTGTCACAGTTTGGCTGCTCAATTGAGAAAATTTTTCATAGGCATGCTGTGTGAAAAGAGGACAATTTTGACATTTCCTTCTCTGTAACTCTCCAGCTCTTCGCACCATAGAGAAGCACAGAAAGCACACAGCTCTAATATAATCTTAATTTTGTGCTTGAGCTGTACTGAGAGGACTTCCAGATATTGTTTAGATTAAAAAAGGCTGTTCTTGCTTTGTTCATTCTGTTGTTGATGTCTTTGCTTGCTCCACCATCTGGTGTTACTATGCATCCTAGGTATGTGAAGGTGTCTGTCTGTTCTAGTTGCTGATTCCTTACTGATATGGGGTAAGGGTTGCTCAAATTGAGCGACGTGACCTATGTCTTCTTTAGATTGATGTTCAAGCCCACCTGCTGGCTATACTTATTAATTCTATCCGTTTTTTCCTGGATGTGTTGATGTGAATGTGCTATTAGTGCAATATCATCTGCATATTCCAGACCTTGCAATGTAGAAAATGTAGTCCATCTTATTCCTCTTGGACTGCTGTTACCGGCGTGTTTGAGGTGCTGTGCTACAGTCGGGCGTAAAGTCTATGGCCGACTAATTATATTATAATGCTTGTTATTATGATGGGCTGTATGGATAGGCCAAGTGTGATAAGATGAACATTACTGTGACGGTTGGGTCATAAAGTTGACCAACTGGTAAGACAAGTAAGCTGGACCCATGTAGCACATCAGTCACGGTTTATTGAGGACAGGAACATCGACATCATAGACAGTAGATCATAAAAAGGTTATAATGGCAGGCATATGTATGTTGATACAAATAATCAATATCGAATTCGACCGGACTCACTAACCGCCGTCATATCAAGGACGGTGGAAGCTCTACAGTGCACTGTTCTTATATTCTTAGTCTTCATTACGAAGATTTGAATAATATGTAGGATGTCTTCCATGAAGATACAATGCGTTACGATCCATACAATGCTCAACAGGGATCTGGACGCACCAGCCCATGCCATAACAAGACGTGACGAAGCCCTGTCAAATCTGTCCATGGATAAATAGAGTATCAATCAAGATACATGAATGAGCCAGGTTTGGCTAATGCATATGTGTTACGTGCAGTCTTTGATATCTTACAATATTATACATAGGTAATTTTTTAGTGCTTAAGGGAAAGTCATTATTGAGTTACTTCCCTTGAAAGTTGTGCCATCTCTTCGATCAAACTCCGCGGATAAATCCATTTTACTGCGATTTATTCGTTGTTTGGGTAATAATAGATTGTTCTTGCTTCAGAATATCTATGGCCTGAATTTATGTGTATTGTTTGTCTGAGTAGGACGAGTCTGTCTTATATCTGTATATCTTTACATATCTAAGTCGAACTATATGTTCTGTTGTCTCTAGAGAGGTCGAAGGCTATTCGGCGGATGTGTCGCTAGAGTGTGGTGGTGATTTGGCTTCGTCCTGATAGGGACTGTGTGTTTCCTATGTCGGCCTGTCGCCGGGAAAAAGTGATCTCAGTATTTGTGGGGAAAGTGATAGTCGTCTAGACCTATCGTGCATGCTTTACCCCAGTGTTTATGCGTATTGCCAAGGAATGGCAGTTTTCATATTTCTTATAACAAGGTAATCCAAGATACTTTTATGAACTCTCGATCGAAGCCACCATTTTCGATAGTTACGATTTGAATGTATAGGAGAATATATTTGACTCGATGAAAACGACTTCGATTCCTAGCAGCACTATATTCTGTAGAATGCAGTCAATTGTTCATGATCAAATCTACAGAGCAATGCAATGTTTTATGAATGACTAACTTTAGGACAGATTCATTATCTGCATCCAAACGTGAGTGACAGTTCACGAGTGAAGCCATCTTGGAACCAAAACATGTAGTGACTTTCAAGAAGAGAAAAGGGGATGCCCGTATTATCGCTTGTTTAGTCCAGAGATCACTGCTACACATGAGAACCCTTTATCAGCGGTTCAATATTATTATATGAAAAAAAATATGTGCTGAACATTATGTTGAAGAATCGTCGCTAAACGAGATTAGGTTTAGAAGCCATCTGAAATATTGTTTATAAGCTGACGTGCTCAGTCAGTGAAGTCAGATGATTTATATGTATGGGCGATGCTGAGGGCTTGGCTACTGACAGTCCATTATAATATTAATCTACATGAGTGCCCATGTAACATAACATTGCAAGACCAGTTATCCACTGTACTATGATGTATTATGCCAACCTGTGATTTGTCACTATCTGTGCTGTCGAGTGTGTACGTCCAATTAAACTTTAGAAAAGGTACACAGTCGTTGGTGTCGATGACTTCCAGTCATACATGAGTGTGAGAAAAGAACATTTGTCAACAACACGAACCCTTATCATCATTCGCACATTGTACACTCAATCCATGTCTACACACCACTGCGTAGGTCAAGTTGACATTCCATACACTACAGTGGAGCAAACAACACCATAGAGATCTTATCAACTGATGATGATGATGATGTCTGCTTCCATCCACTTATATCTATCTTTTGGTGGATATCATTAACGGGAATAAAAATCCAACATTATTATCAACCTTATCAACTGGTGGACCAGCTTTCTGGGTTTGACCTCGCAGAAGTTCAGAAGTCAACAGATTACCGATACCAGACCGTTTCCTGTGGCTGATACGACACACTTGCAGTATTGGTTTGCTCTTTGTCAACACTTCGTCACGTGACCTGTCAGGTGAATGCAGTATGTAGGTCAGCGTTGTTGACATTTTTTACATTAGACATTATAGAGTTTCACAGAACAGTTGGATCAATTCTTGTCAATGTTAACAGGAAGACAGTATGAGTTAACTAAGAAGTCCTATTTTCATCGATGGATCTTCTTGTTTTCCATATATGAACTTTAATATTTAAGGCCAGAATGTTTAATTGAATAAAGTGGCAGTTTGTTTATTTTCATAAAAATAACTTTGCCATTACTGTAAAACTGAGCCTATTTTGCAACACATACTATCATACACATAATTTATATATATTTATGTTTACATGTTATTTGTTTGTATAGTATGTTAGTTTCTATGTCAGCGGGTTGTGTTTAAGGTTGGGCGGCGTCCTCACAACAGAATATCCCACGTCATAGAGGGTCCGTTGTGGGCGTTTTCTATAGGTGCAATTTTCTTGATTGAAAATTTGCTGCGACAACTGTTGCTTTTGTGTTAGCTGTGAAGACTGTAATTATTGTTATTTTTGTAATATTTCTTTGTTCTTTAGTTTTGTTTTGAGTTGTTTGTAATTTGTTGGTCTACTCTTTTCTATCTTTTAGTTCTATTCACAATTTGTATTCATATATTGTGACGTCATTGGTGTTGTTATTCTTTGCAGATTCAGTGATTATTTTCATTGATTTCCCTATTTGATTTATTTTGATTTCTGCAAACGTTCTTGTATTGTCAGTCCTATTTGTACTTTATGTATTCTGTTGGTTGACATATGTTTTATATAGGTATATTTCATAAGACACAATTGCCTGTGCACTGCACTTGGATTATGGTATAAACCAGTACCTGATTATTATTACTATTATACAAGACCTTATTAAAGGCTTGTGACCCACAGATATTGGGATAGTATACTGATTAATCAAGTCATTGAGAACTTGTGGTATTATTATTGGTTCAGGTGATTAGTATTATTGTTAGACATCATGTCTACTTTAGAATACTTCATTACACAAGGGAAAGCCCTTGATAAGACTGGTCAACAATTAGAACAATGGGCAGTTGCTCAATATGACAAAGCATTAGCTGCAGAAGAGAGAAGAGCTATGGCAGAAGAGAAAAGATTAGCTGCAGAAGAAAGAAAAGCTATGGCGGAAGAGAAAAGATTAGAAAGAGAAGCTGAGGCTGCTGCTGAACAAAAGAAATTGCAGATGCAGATGGAGGAAAGGAGATTTGAAGCTGAACAAAAAAAATTAGAAAGAGAAGCTGCGGCTGAACAAAAAAGATTAGACAGTGAAGCTGAACAAAAAAGATTGGACAGGGAAGCTGAACAAAAAAGATTAGACAGTGAAGCTGAACAAAAAAGATTAGACAGGGAAGCTGAACAAAAAAGATTAGACAGGGAGGCTGAACAAAAAAGATTAGATGCTGAAGAGAAAAAAGCAATAAGAGAACATGAATTTGAGTTGGAGAAATTGAGATTGACAAGTATGAGTAATGTTAATCAGGCATCTAGTGGTAATGGTAAACCTTCTACTTACAAGGTTAAGGTTCCACCGTTCAATCAGTCCAGTGACGATATTACATTCTGGCTGGATAGATTTGAACGTTCTTGTCGTACACATAATGTGGATAAATCACAATACGCTAATCAATTATCAGAAAACTTGAAAGGTGAATCTTTGACTAGATTATGCCTTGTAGGAGAAGCAGATAAGGATAATTATGATGTCATTAGGGCGGCTTTGATAAAAAAATATCAGCTAAGTGAGGAAGGCTATCGCCTTTTATTTAAGACGATGGTACCTGAGACGGGTGTAGAATTCTCAGAATTCACTGCAAAGGCACGTCTCACAGTTGATCGTTGGATTGAGCTTTCCAAAACAGAAAAAACGTATGAAGGACTTATGGATTTGTTGCTCAGAGATAAGATTATGTCATGTGTGAACAAACCTTTCCTTGAATTTATACATGAGCGTAAACCCAAATCTCTAAAAGAAATGGAAGAATATTGTTCCCAATATGTCACTGCACACCCCGACGTGACTTTTGGCAACACTAAGATTAAGGAGAGTATGCCAGTTGCTTCAGCAACACCATACAATCCCAATTATTCACACAGATTTCAGGGACCTCAAAACAGATTTGATAAAAAAGGTAACCATAATAGTTATCAAAACCAAGGTAACCAATCATTTCAGGGTTCTTCTTCAAAGAACTGGAGACGACCTGATAGCTCTCGACACAGGGGTGGTCATAATTATAGGAATTTCCGTAGAGGAAGTAATTATAGAAACTATCAGGGTTATCCGTCTTGGAGTCAACAAGATCATAATTACAGAGATACTCATTATAATGAATATGATAATGGTAACCAAGGGAACTATGACTCAAACCCAAATAGGGGTTACAATAGAGGTAACAATAACTACAGAGGTGATAATAACCGAGGTAGATCTCAAAACAAAAGACATAAACCACATTTTCAGGCAAACTCTGTACAACAAGAGTCCCATGAAGCCTATAAACAGAGTAAAGATAATAATGATGCTAGTAATATGGCATGTGCCGCTTTTGATTTTGGGAGAGCATCTCAGTGCCCCCAATGCAAAACGTTATTTGAGCCAACCACAGTGTCTACTTTAAGCTGTGGCCATCCTCTTCCTGCTCTTCCGGCATCAGTCGCGCATGATGGAAGAGGTTCTCTTGTCTTACATAAGGGTTTAGTGAATAACAATCCAGTCTCTGTGCTATTTGATTCTGGATGCACCACAATTGGTGTTAGGCAGTCACTCGTAGATCCTTCCCGTGCCACTGGACAAGTAGTCAAATGTGTAACATTTGGCGGCACATTAGAGAAATACTCTACTGCTATCATTAGGATTGCTACTCCTTTCTTTACGGGAGATGTACACGCATGTCTTCTTCCGAATCCGATCGCTGACCTCATCATCGGTCGCATTCATGGAGTCAAGGAATGCACTCCGCAACAAATTTCCACGTGGGAAAGGCAAAACATGCAGATTGCTAACGCTGTAGTCACTAGAGCTCAGGCTCTTAATATGCCTCAAACTTCATCTATTGAAGATAATGAAGTGCATAACCAAGATAATCCCTTGGTAATTTCTCGTGACTCGTTTATAAAACAGCAAGAAGATGATCCCACTCTGAAGAAATTCTTCATTCTTGCAACTAAAGGTGATCCGAATAAAGACACAAGTCGTAAATCGTGGATTACAAAGAAGAATGGCGTACTTGTACGTATGGTTCAAGACTCCATTACGTCAAGTCATTCTCAAATCCTGGTTCCCAAGAATTTGAGAGTTAAAATTTTGCAGCACGCTCACGACTCTCAGTGTGCTGGACACATGGGTTTTTCCCGTACTAAGTCAAGAGTCCTTGCGGCTTTCTTTTGGCCATTGGTAAACAAGGACATACGTATTTATTGTCGATCTTGTAAAGTATGTCAGGAAGTTAAATCCAAAGGTCCACGGCATGCATGCTGCACCCATTCAGGCGGCGGACATTCCTATTCGGCCGTTTCAAAAAATGGCTATAGACATTATTGGTCCATTTAAGATCAAGTCTGCCAGAGGACATCAGTTTATCTTGACGTGTGTTGATATGTGCACACGTTGGCCAGAGGCTATTCCTCTGAAGAGCATTACTACTGCTGATATTGCAGATGCTCTTTGGCTTATATTTTCTCGTCTGGGGTTCCCCGGAGAGATATTGTCAGACCATGGCACCCAACTAATATCAGATACCATGTCTCAAGTAATGTCTACCCTGCAGATAGATAGATCTTTAAGTAGTATCTACCATCCAATGTCTAATGGTATGGTCGAACGCCTTAATAGAACACTTAAAAACTTACTGGGGAAGATAACTGAGGATCATCCTCAAGACTGGGACAGAGTTTTACCTGCGGCCCTCTTCGCTTACAGAGAGGTACCCAATGAACATACGGGATTTTCTCCCTTTGAACTCGTCTTTGGCGCGCGTCCGCGTGGCCCTATGTCGTTGCTTCACGATCTCATAACATCTGACAATATTGACGATGACACAAAGTCATCCTACGAATATGTCATCGCGTTGAGACAAAAAATTATCGAAGCATGCAAATTAGCAACTTCTTCTTCTGAATTTGCGAAACAGAAGGCAAGGCAATTTGCCAATAAGAAGAGATGCTTACGACAACTTTGTCCTGGTGACAAAGCATTTGTATTACTACCTTGTAGGGAAAACAGATTACTTATTTCTTGGAAAGGTCCGTACGATATAATATCGAAAATTTCCGATGTCGACTATATTGTCGATATTGATGGGAAGCATAAAACCTTCCACATCAATATGCTTACTGAATTCCATGAACGTCCGGATTATTTGCAACCCATTTTCCAAGCAACGGACAATTCTCCAGTACAACATGGTCATTACTCATCACTGTCCGTGATACAGGATGAGGAAACAAGTTTTTCAGATGTAAATCTTCCTCTTCCAATGATCCCACTTCATTCCAGTGAATCATGGAAGAACGTTACTGTCTCTCCTGATTTGTCTCTAGGAGAACAGCGACAAGTTTCAACTATGTTGCAAACATTTCAGGATGTACTCACTGACATCCCTGGACAAACGAATGTCATTCAACATGACATTGTTCTAACTGACCATACTCCTATTAGGGTTAGACCTTATCCTATACCTATACATTTTCAAGCACAGGTCGAGAAAGAGTTGGATGAGATGATAGATTTGAAAATAATCGAACCATCCACCTCTGCATATTCTTCGCCGATGGTTATTGTGCGTAAAAAAAAGACAATAACATACGTCTTTGCGTTGACTATCGAAAATTGAATCAAGTAACGAAGTTCGATGCCGAACCTATGCCTTTACTGGAAGAGCTACTTACTCGACTCTCCAAATCTCATTTTTTCACTAAACTTGATTTGTCTAAAGGATATTGGCAAGTTCCTTTATCTGAACGCGCCAAACCTCTCACGGCTTTTTCAACACCTAGAGGTTTGTTCCAATGGAATTTTATGCCTTTCGGTCTTATGAACGCACCAGCTACGTTCGTACGCATGATGCGCCGAATCCTATCTTATCGGTCAGATGTCATTGCATATCTAGACGACATCTGTCTTTTCAGCGATACTTGGGAAGATCACTATTCAGGGTTAGATGAATTGCTGTCTACTTTGCGTGAGCACAACCTGACAGCGAAACCCTCTAAAGCCTATATTGGTTTTAGCGAAATTTCTTTCCTAGGCCACCGAGTTGGTCATGGTTTCCTAAAGACAGAGGACCATAATACTAGTAAGATACTTAACATCTCAATCCCTAAGACTAAAAAACAGGTGAGAAGTCTGTTAGGTCTTATTCAATTTTATGGCAGATTCATTCAGAATCTATCCTCTATCATGGCACCTCTCTCAACACTTCTAAAGAAAGGTTCGCCTAATGTGGTCCACTGGTCTCAGGAATGCCAATGCTCTCTGGATAAGATTAAAACACTGTTTTCAACACCACCTATTTTGGTGCTACCCACTAAAGATAAGACATTCGTTCTTCGTAGTGACGCTTCATCCACTGGGATTGGAGCGGCACTAATGCAAGAGTACTCTGGAACTCTGCATCCTGTAATGTATATTTCCAGAAAACTTAATGCGGCAGAAAGGAATTATTCGGTTTTAGACCGTGAGCTATTAGCTATGGTTTGGTCGATCCTCAAACTACAGAGATTCCTTCTAGGCGCACATTTCATAGTAGAAACCGACCAAAAAGCTCTTACTGCTATACAGAGTAAGAATTTGAAGAGCTCGAGGTCTACTCGATATGCAATTGCTCTTCAACCTTTTCATTTCTCTGTGCGAGCTATTCGTGGATCAGATAATGTGATGGCAGACATTCTGTCAAGATGCCCACATGATTCCACATAACTATTAGGGCTTAGACTTCTTGATATGTCTAGTTCTATAGTAGTTCCTTTTCTATATCATGATAGATACACATTTGTAATTTAATAATATAATGATTGTATCACTACATAGCGGTTCATGGATGTTTATTCACCGCTGTGCTTTGATGATTTTTTCTTCATAAATCATAAATTTAAGATATCTAAAGCGAAATGATGATATGAATTTTTTAGGCATTGTGTAATTGCCAGAATTGTATTATACTTTGATGACACCTTCCTGGAAAAATATACTTGTAGAGAAATAATTTCTCTCAGTTTATGAGACACATTCTCACCAGTCGCTCCATAAGTCGACTTAGCCTCATATTAGGCGTTATAGGTATTCCTGATATTTTCATCTGCGCATTATTCATGCGTTGTGAGCCTATTGTACGTTGCTCCTAGATGTATTTAAAAAAAAAAAAAAATGTTCTTTTTTTTTTTTCCCGGGAGGTGTGGTAAGACTGTTACGTGCAGTCTTTGATATCTTACAATATTATACATAGGTAATTTTTTTTAGTGCTTAAGGGAAAGTCATTATTGAGTTACTTCCCTTGAAAGTTGTGCCATCTCTTCGATCAAACTCCGCGGATAAATCCATTTTACTGCGATTTATTCGTTGTTTGGGTAATAATAGATTGTTCTTGCTTCAGAATATCTATGGCCTGAATTTATGTGTATTGTTTGTCTGAGTAGGACGAGTCTGTCTTATATCTGTATATCTTTACATATCTAAGTCGAACTATATGTTCTGTTGTCTCTAGAGAGGTCGAAGGCTATTCGGCGGATGTGTCGCTAGAGTGTGGTGTGATTTGGCTTCGTCCTGATAGGGACTGTGTGTGTTTTCCTATGTCGGCCTGTCGCCGGGAAAAAGTGATCTCAGTATTTGTGGGGAAAGTGATAGTCGTCTAGACCTATCGTGCATGCTTTACCCCAGTGTTTATGCGTATTGCCAAGGAATGGCAGTTTCATATTTCTTATAACAAGGTAATCCAAGATACTTTTATGAACTCTCGATCGAAGCCACCATTTTCGATAGTTACGATTTGAATGTATAGGAGAATATATTTGACTCGATGAAAACGACTTCGATTCCTAGCAGCACTATATTCTGTAGAATGCAGTCAATTGTTCATGATCAAATCTACAGAGCAATGCAATGTTTTATGAATGACTAACTTTAGGACAGATTCATTATCTGCATCCAAACGTGAGTGACAGTTCACGAGTGAAGCCATCTTGGAACCAAAACATGTAGTGACTTTCAAGAAGAGAAAAGGGGATGCCCGTATTATCGCTTGTTTAGTCCAGAGATCACTGCTACACATGAGAACCCTTTATCAGCGGTTCAATATTATTATATGAAAAAATATGTGCTGAACATTATGTTGAAGAATCGTCGCTAAACGAGATTAGGTTTAGAAGCCATCTGAAATATTGTTTATAAGCTGACGTGCTCAGTCAGTGAAGTCAGATGATTTATATGTATGGGCGATGCTGAGGGCTTGGCTACTGACAGTCCATTATAATATTAATCTACATGAGTGCCCATGTAACATAACATTGCAAGACCAGTTATCCACTGTACTATGATGTATTATGCCAACCTGTGATTTGTCACTATCTGTGCTGTCGAGTGTGTACGTCCAATTAAACTTTAGAAAAGGTACACAGTCGTTGGTGTCGATGACTTCCAGTCATACATGAGTGTGAGAAAAGAACATTTGTCAACAACACGAACCCTTATCATCATTCGCACATTGTACACTCAATCCATGTCTACACACCACTGCGTAGGTCAAGTTGACATTCCATACACTACAGTGGAGCAAACAACACCATAGAGATCTTATCAACTGATGATGATGATGATGTCTGCTTCCATCCACTTATATCTATCTTTTGGTGGATATCATTAACGGGAATAAAAATCCAACATTATTATCAACCTTATCAATATGTTCAACACAGGAGATACTATAACATATATTTCATCGAGTCTTCCCACGACTTAGGGGCTAAGACTTATATCAATATTCGTCGAAGACATCTGCCCTTAACAAAGGACTCTATGGATCTGCTCCAACATCATTGCTGTGTGGCAACAAATCGATCGCACCAAGTTGCGCTATTTTGTTCAAATATAGTGCACGAAGGCACGCAAATAATTAAACAAATTATAAATTTAGATGTGCTCACAAGTGTGTCTATAAAAGACTAGACCCACATGTGAGAATCTCAAACACTTAACTCCCACGCTAGAAAGGACTTAACAACTGTCCCCTGTTGTCTGGCGCATCACCCAGTCTATGACTGTTAAAAATGGAGTGGTTGATAAGGGGCATCCCTGTCGTACTCCTGTCTTCACCTCAAATGTTAGGCTGCTCTGTCCAACGCTACACGTTAGGTTGGCCTAGAGGCTTTTTATGATTGACACTATGCATCTTGGAATTCCATAAGCCCTCAGTATTTTCCATAACATCTCCCCATGTATACTGTCAAAAGCCTTTTTCAAATCAACGAAAATTAATGTACAGCTGTTTGTGCCATTCTGAGCCCTGCTCTATAATGTTCCTGAGGGCAAATATATGATCTACACATCTTCTATTCTTTCTAAATCCTGCTTGTTCTTTCCTCAGTTTATGGTCTACTGCTTTTGAAATTCTCTGTATAATTATCCTGCCTAGGATTTTGCTGGGAACTGAGAGAAGAGTTATTCCTCTCCATGTTTTGCAGTCTGCACGATCTCCCTTCTTGGGCAATTTGACAATTATTCCTTTGCTCCACTCTGTTGGTGTTGTCCCTGTTTTCCAGACTTGTGCAAATAGTGTTTCTAATAGTTCTGCTGCTAGCTCAGGGTCTGTCTTAAATAGCTCTGCATTTAAGTTATCATGGCCAGGCGCTTTTCCATTCTTCAACCCTTTGATTGCTGTAATGATTTCTTCTTTTCGTGGAATGTCTGGTAACATCTAGTTCATTTTCAGCCTCAGGAACATTCAATTGTGTCTCTGGTAGTTCCTTATTCAGAATTTCTATGAAATGCTCTGCCCATCTTGTTTCCTGTCCCTCTGCTCTCGTGATGAGATGTCCTTGCTTATCTCTTACTTTCTTGTCCAGCTGATTGTACTGTTCGCTATACAGTTGCTTTAACCTGGGGGACTTCGCTTCTGTTTTCTTTCTTTTCATTTCCTTTCTCATCATTATGGTGTTTAATGTTTCTTGTGTTATCCAGTCTTGCTTCTTCCTTTCCTGGAATCCCAAGCACGATTTGCTGCTTTCCTTATATATTGTTTAAATGGTGTTGAATTTCTAGTCTATATCATCAGTCAGTGTCTGTTCCTGACATTTTTGTTCCTTCTATCTACAACTCTGCCAAGAGTAATCTTGTGCGACGTTAGACAAAATTAAAGACCTATATTACGTGTAGATACTCTTGAGTTTTGGCCACTTTTAGACCACTACTGCAAAGAAGGAGAGGCAATTCTGTGACAAAAGTCAACAATGCACAATGAAAATAATGAAGAGAAAGGTATACGTGTTCTTTAAGAGATTGTTGAATTTATCTGTCACAGTGTTTAGTGTACCGTTT
This sequence comes from Oreohelix idahoensis, assembly GCA_024509875.1. Taxonomy (NCBI): domain Eukaryota; kingdom Metazoa; phylum Mollusca; class Gastropoda; order Stylommatophora; family Oreohelicidae; genus Oreohelix; species Oreohelix idahoensis. Next base: position 73,322 of record JAMPIV010003630.1, read on the forward strand.
CAGTATTTTCCCAAAAACTTGTTTTTAATTTCATTCACATCATCATCAGTTGCCATCTCCACAACGAAGGTTGGCTGTAATGGATCTCCAACGTCTTCTGTCTCTTGTCTTGGTGGTACACTCTGATAGACTCTTTCCCGTCCATCTCTTGATGTTATCTTCCCACTTATAGCGCTGTCTTCCCCTTGCACGTTTGCCTTCAACTCTCCCTTTTGTTATGGTCTTCTGCAAGGTGTTATGTCTTTTTATGTGGCCAAAGTATTTTAGCTGCCGAACTTTGACCTCCATCATTAGTTCTCTTTTCATACCTAGATTTTCTAGGACCTCCTTATTTGTTTTCATCTCTTTCCATGAGATACGCCCCATTCTTCTATATATCCACATTTCAAGAGCCTCAATTCTTTCTTCCAAATGCTTATTCATCGTCCATGTTTCTGCACCATACATAAATGCAGAATATATATAACACTTTATGATTCTCAGTTTTAATTTATGAGATAACTGTTTGGATGTCAGTATATGTTTCATGTTGTTGAATGTAGCTTTGGCCATTCCTATTCTCTTCTTCATTTCTGTTTCACATCTGCCATCTTCTGTTATTATATGACCAAGATATACGTAGCTCTTGACTTGTTCCAGGATTTTCCCATTTACGCTTATCTTTAATGTGGGTTTATCGTCTGTTTTGCTAATTATCATAGTTTTAGTTTTCTCAATATTAATGTCGAGTCCATATTCATGACTTATACTGTTCACTTGCTTCACTAGTTCTTGTAACTCCTGTTCGCTTTCAGCTAACAACACGGTATCATCTGCATATCTAAGGTTGTTTATTGATCTTCCACTGATGTTCAGTCCTGGTATTTCCTGTATCTGTTTGAAAATTGTTTCGGTGTATAAATTAATATTGCCTCTCTTGTTCCACTGTTCCGTCTAAAACCAAACTGTTCTTCTTGGATTTCGCTGTATACTTTACTTTTTATTCTTTCCTGTATGATTTTGAGCAGTATCTTAATTGCATGACTCATCAGGCTGATTGTTCTGAAGTCTGAACATTCTGTTGCATTTGGTTTTTTGGGCAATGTTATAAAAACTGATGTCTTCATGTCGTGTGGTAAATATCCTGTATTGTATATATCATTGCATATTTCTGTGATTGTATCTATACCAAAGCTCTCCAGAGCTTCTATCATTTCAATGTTTATGTTATCCATGCCTGCTGATTTTCCTTTTTGTATCATATGAATGGCATTCTCTACTTCTGATCTGAGAATGTTTGGGCCTTCATTAGAATCTGGTGATGGTGTTTTACCTCTGTTGTCCTCGAATAGTTCTTTTACGTATTCTGCCCATCTGTTTGATATGTCTTTCTCATCAAGTAATATTACACCATTTTTGTTCTTGATACAGCTTCCTCCTTGTGCAAACCGCGACCGATTTGATAATTTCTTTATTTCTTCATGCATATCTCTTGTCATGTGTTTCGCTTCCAAGTCTTCTATTTCCTTGCATTTTGTTTCTATCCACCGTTCTTTTGCTTCTCTACACATAGTACGTATGTCATTGTCTATTGTTTTATATTCTGGAGTGTTTTTTTGCTTTCTTTCTTTCTGCCATTTTATTCAAGATGTCATCTGTCATCCAAATTTGATTTTTCTTAGACTCCTTTTTAGGTAAATTTGCATTTGCTGATTGTATGCTTGTTTTTAAGCATTCCCATTTTGCGGTTGCTTTTTCTTCTGGGTTTTCTCTTCTATACTGCTCCATGCTTTCTGTCAATAACTGTTGGTATTTATTTTTGACGTCGATTAAATATTTCTGTTTTATATCTGGTTGTTTCAGCGCTGATATTTCTATCTGGGGTTCCTCCTGTCTTCTGTTTCCTGCTCTTTTCAGCTTTATATTTACTTTGATGACAACTGGATTGTGATCTGAATTTATGTCGGCGCCAGGATGTGTCTTTGCACTTGTGACACTGTTCTTAAATCTATGTTTTATCATGATATAGTCGATTTGATTACGTGTTACATCTCCTGGGCTTTTCCATGTGTATAATTTCCTTGGGTGATGTTCAAAAAAGGTGTTACATATGACCAGCTGGTTTTCTTCACAGAACTGGATAAGTCTGTCTCCTCTATCATTTCTTGTCCCTAATCCATACTGTCCTACTATTTTCTTTTATTTTCCTTTTCCTACTTTTGCATTCATATCACCCATTACTATCAACACATCTGTAGATTTGACTGGTTTAAGTGTGTGTTGTAGCTCTTCATAGTATTCTTCTATTTCTTCCTCGCTGTAATCTTTAGTTGGTGCATAAGTTTGTAAGATTGATATGTCGAATGGCTTTGCTCTCATCTTTAGTAACATCATTCTGTCATTGTGTGTCCAGTATCCACATACGTATTTTTCTAACTCCTTCTTTATCAACATTCCTACCCCTCTTTCGTGTTTTTCTCCTCCTGAGTGTATAAGCGTGTACTGGTCTCTTGTTATGTAGCCTGTATCCAAAAGTCTTGCCTCTGCAACTCCCAGTATATCGAGTTTCATGTCGGTTGCCTCTAATATAAGATTGTCCAGCTTTCCTTCTCCGTTTAGAGTTCTAACATTCCATGTTCCTATTTTTAGGCTTCTCCTACTAGTTTTTAGGTGGTCTTTCTCAGAATGCTCCCTTTCAACAGAATTTAAGGAACACTCGTCATTCACAAGGGCATGTTAAATTGCGATTGTTTCATTGGTTACAAACTTTCATTACGAAAATTAGTACTATTGGGATATTTTACTGTTAGGTGTCCAAGATTCCATAATGTTGACTATATTCTAGGTCATATAGTGGAGAATTTATTTAACTATGTGATGATTGGCAGAAAAAATGGAACGAATAAATAGAAATAACGTCATAAACAGGTTAATTAATGTGACATTAAATAAACATTATTTGGTACATTACAACATTTTTTATTATTAGAAATTTTCGTGTTTGTGTTTATTAGAATGCATCCATACGAATTAGTTATTCCCTTGATTCTTTGTCTTGTCAACCAACGGTTTTATTTTTGGTACAGTTTCTGAAAGAGACAACGCCATATCATTTTCAGACTCCAATTTAATTTTCTTATTTCTTGCTTCGGATTAGATAAAGAACTGGTCGTTCGCTTTTCATTCCACAACTTTGTTTCTCACTAACACTACTACTGTTGGAATATTTCATTTGGATTATATACAGTGTGGCCCAAACGTCTGGATTCATAGAGAATTATGCTGCTACTTCTCTTTGTGAATATCCCTGTCTTGTGTACATGAGAACAATCTGTGTGCGTTTATCTGCTGCTAATGTTGAATCCATATTGGCACTGAAAAAATTGATTATGTAAGTTAGAAGAGAGAAATAATATATATGAGGCAAATTCCTTACATTTCCAGACGTTTGGCTTGTTTTGTAGCTATTTAACAAATATCCTGCTCAACTCTGTGAGATGCTTGGCGTATCCTCATGTGGTAGGCGTACCCCAGGCTGGGAACCCCTACTCTACATGTACGTAAAACCCCATCTTTCCGCTACGTAAGTCTATGCTATTCATTATGACGTCGATTAATTATATTAAAAATGACTTTCTGGAGTGGAGTTTGTAGAGTTAAGTAGACCATTCCCACAGTTCCAGAGAAACAAATAATTTGCTTGTATGCAACACTGTCACCGTAATGAATATGGGCTATTTTCTAAATCATGTAAGTCGAGAATCAACTTATCCAAGTTGGAACAACACAGTATTTTAGAAGCAATGAATGTAGTCGCTGGCCGGTCAAACATCTCTTGGAGTTTGGAGGACCCACCAGTAAATTACGAAAGTCACTAAAACAAGTTGTAGTACATCCAAAAACAAAAACATCATTACGAATATGTTTTTCTGTAACCACTGTTTCTCTTCCTTTGTCTTATTTATGACTTTGCGTATTTATAACAGCGCTGGTCGGAGACCCACTTTCTGGGTTGTTTTGTAATACAGTTTGTTCAGATCCGAGTGGCACGTTCCCAGTTACGATGGTTGGGCCACGTCTGCAGAATTGAGGAAGAACATCTACCACGATAAATATGGATCCAGATCGCCAGGAGGACCCAGAGTTGGCAGGGAGGACACCATTGAGTTGTGGGGGTATGACATCATTAGTGTGACGTATAATGGAAAGAGAGCCTACAGTAATATGACACTCTTTTTGTGATCCCGTTAGTGTTCTATGATTTGCTATCAAGACTATGCATTTACAGCCTATGTTTACTCACTTTTTTTTATCCACGCCTCTTTTTTTTAAATATAATCAAATGAAATTTACTAACTTTCGTGACCTCTCAGTCACAACAGGTAGCTTAATCAGGTTTGTTTTCCTGTTCTCCTCACGCGAGCCTACATGTCAATCATGCGATACCTGACAGACCGCACGTGAAGTAGTCTCACGGGCAAAATCTTTCCCCGAGACCCTTTGAAGTTCGTGATCGGCTCTTTGATATCGGAAGCGGGCATTCGTACAGAAAAAATCTTCGAGAACCCCGTTACCCGTATAAGTCTGTTGATGACGATCAAAAGCGCTCGAAGGAAGACAGACCGTAAACTTTTATCTCGGGAACTCATGTTTTTTATTCTCCGGTACACACAATAGTGTGAAAAGTAACATCAGCTATAGATAAGTGAAAAATGATGATACATAAACTGTGTTTTCTTAAAGCTGCTATCAGTTGTCACTCAGAATTTGTGGATAGTCTAAGCACGTAGTTCTACAACCATTGTGGAAAATGTGTTAATAGCATTCGTGGGGATCTTTCCTTCTGATATTCTGGTAATAGAAATTAGTGTTTACGTGGTTAAAAGTGTTACCTTTTACCAATTAAAAGTATTAGCTTTACCATTATAATTCACTTAGATTTTCTAGCTGGTAAACTAGTGAAATAAAATAATGCGTAGCTATTTTATACCAGATGTTCAGATATAATGTTAATTTTCACCACCTGCTTTCTCACACAAGAAGGTTTTAGTTGACTGATTTATATGCTAGGCGCGACGGATAGTGATAGAAAAGAACTCACGTTATATTTCATTTTGTGTTTTATTATAAGTGCCTTTTATTTAATACCAGACGATGACAAACAAACACCGACAATTTCATAGCTATTAACGACATGTGATATTTATGTAAGTGCGCGAATGGGTAATTGAATAATAATTAACATTGTACGCTTACTGACGGTGCTAGAGGAGCGGGAGAGTTGCATACTTCATCTGACCTAATCTCACCTCTAGCGAAAGCTGACCGCAGACGCGTAAAGGAAAACGCCTGTGCCGTTTAGCTTTAATCAGGACTGACGGAGCGGATAAGAGATCGTCTTGTCCCTGTCTGCGCGCATATATATATATATATATATATATATATATATATATATATATATATATATATATATATATATATATATATATATATATATATATATACATACCGTTTGCCAGTCACTTCGATTACGGAAACAACAGCAAATGGATTGATTTGCCGTTGCCCTAAAGACGCAATTAGGCGTGATGGGAAACAATGGCAAAGAAAACCTATCTGCTGTTGCCCTAAGACGCCACTAGGCGTAATGGCCACTGACTGCTTTGACGGTCGGTGGCTAAGGACGGAAGAAGAAGAAGATATATATATATATATATATATATATATATATATATATATATATATATATATATATATATATATATATATATATATATATATGTATATATATATATATATATATATATATATAGATATATAGAATACTAGCATCTGTCCATACATGTTTTTTTTATTCCTAGCAGACCTGATCAAGGGCATCCAGCGGACTTTTTCTTCATTTTCTGATTGGTTAAAGTTGTCTTTTCTTGGCTTGTGCGTCACCAATTTTATTTGTGAGCAAGGGCTTGCCAAAGACACATGAAAATCAATTTAACTTGTAAATGTAACTGGACTTACAAAACTCAGCGATATTTTTCCAATTTTACTAGCCTACTGAGGTACACAAGAGAACACTTATACTGCCGACTTATGACAGTCGTATTCAAGTATATTTATTCAGAAAGTAACGCTGTTTCAGAATCGGCACTCTCCTATAGAATCAGCCGATAAGATTATCATAATTATCATTCGTAACATTTTTAGCAACCAGATGTGTCCCAATACTTTAAATTTTTTCCCCCTTTTTAAACTGTGAACCTCAAGAGCACGTTTTGCTACACTAGCTATTCGCGGTGACTTTTGTTCATCCAGGAAAAACCCACACCAGATTCGGCGTTCACCTCGCTTTTCTTGACTTGTTTGTAGATGGACTTGGGCCAATTTGGTAAATAAAACCTGGCATTTTTTGTGTTCAGGATAATTCTATTTCCAAGGCGTATCACCAAGAGTAGGTAAGCGTGGATGAGTGGCCACCGTATGACAGAGAAAGTGAATATTTTTCTTTGTTACAGGAACTTTACCAACATTGGATTTTGCTTAAACTTGTTAACTTTAATGAGTGGGAGCCGTGCTGGTGTAATGGTTAAGACGTTGCGCTAGCGACCAGGTTTTCAAGGTTCAAGCCCGGGCGCCGGCATTTGTAGGAGTGTCATCGACCGGGATTTTGACTGAATAACCCGAACGGCTCCTGCAGATAAACCCTTTATGGATGAGAAGGAGCGAAACTCCTGACCGGGTTGGAAAGAAAGTTCACTGTCTCCCAAGCCTCGCAATGACATGTCATTGGGCCAAAAGGGCTGGAAAGCTCGAGTGCCGCTAGTTAGAGAAAAAAAAGAAACTTTACTGAGTAGTATATAGTAGGAACGTATTTCTTTACTGTCTGTTCTGTAACACAGTGATAACCTTTGACCTTTGTGTTATTAACTTTTTGGGTTCTTTTCTCCATAGGGGGAGGGCACATCTATAGTTTTTCTTTATATGTATGTAAATCTGATTTTATTTGATCTTTCTTTAGATATTCGATGTTGGCAAGTTTAAATGATAATAAACAACAAAAGAAACTTAACTTTGTGTGTTGGTCAGATACATACCCAGTTAGCCGTAGTTTTTCACGTTTGTATGTCTTGTTGTCACATATCTGTGTGTGTGTCTGTGTAGTTAAACTTATATTTATATGTATGAGGAGGGCAAGGTTGTCTTTTACTAAATTATAGTCGTATTGACAGGCTGGAATAGAGAAACGTACTCATTCCATAGACATATTTTGTTCCTTAAACTATCACCCGTGAAATCTATTTCTCACACCTTTTTTTCTCACGTACTTACCAACATCCACTCTACTCAGACGGGGCTAAAAATAACTCTTAACCTATCTGTACGACAAATATTGCTTGTACTGGCAACCAAACCTCTTAGCCAGTGTAGAATAGAAACCACCAAGTAAGAAAATGTGATTACAAGTTTATGGAAGTGCGCTATTTGGCGCCGATGAAACATTTTAGTTTTTTTTTTTTAAATTTCTTTTTATTTCTTCACAGCTGTGAGTAGCATGGTTATTTTTCGACATAACAATGGGCAACAATTAGACCTTAAAACATAATTAGAATTTCCAAAAATTTTTTTCCATCACAGCTATGAGTAGCATAGTTAATTATTGACATAAATATGGGACAAATGGAACCTATAACATAGTTATAATTTCCAATCATTTTGCACACAATTGTTCACAATTACAGATAGCATTGTTAAATTATGACATAATAGAGAAATGAAAACTATAACATAATTAGAATTTCAAACATTTTTCTTCAAAATAATGAGTAGCATAGTTAAATATTGACATAACAATGAGAGAAAATGGAACCAGACATAATGTTAGCAATTACCCACGGCAACAAATGATACATTTTTAATGTGGAATATAACTAGTACTCTCTGTCAAAAGCCAACATGTTAAAAAAGAAACATTTTAGTGTGCGCATCTGCGGCTATAGCAAAAGAAAGAGCTTGATCATCGTTGAACGTGGCAGGGCACATATGTGCTCAGTGCTTTAACATGTGCATTATGTTCATAATATTTAAAGTTTTTTTTATTCTAAACACAAAAAACAAAATAAAAATGTAACAATTGAAAAATAGTACTAATTAAAGTAAGAGAATATTTTATAGCTTATATAAATTGTTTAAACAAATTGGTAAAACTAATCAAATAAAGAAAACTTGTTATTTAATTTAATACATTTTGTATATAAAAATTATTTCCCTTTGAAAGTAAATAGGATACATTCCCCTAACTTTTTTTCTCATGTACACATACAATATTATCATAAAATTTACACTAAAAGATAGTAAACTTCACTGTTTAGAATTCTTCAAAAAATAATTACGGCGCAGGGTGGAAAATAATTACGGAGTCAAAGAAATAAAGTATCATAAGGTTAAATGTTTTATGTTTTTTTGTTGTTTTTTTTTTCATTTATTTCCGAGATTCGACATCCCGTCAGAACCTGACAAGAGGTGTGATCTCTCGGTTATAAGTTTGGTTCATTGTGTAAATTTTTATAACATTTTGACCGCTGGACAGTTATCTCTGCCCGTTTTTTCTTTTAATTTAGCGTGTGGGGGGAGGGGGAAGGGGGCACATTTTTTTTTTGCCATGAACACGTAGATTTCCTTGGCATACCAGAGGTGTATAAATGGTTGCCTGGCGTCACGTCGTACGTTTATTCGAGTGTTGCTGCTTATTCAACCCAACTCAATATACTTATGTATTAATATTTACCTCTATATCTATTATTGCTAGTGTGCCGACGAGTCGTTAAAAGTACTACTACCTAAAATAAAGATCCATGTGTGTTTTTCGTTTCCTCTTGTGTCTACCGATAGTGTGGTCTTCCTTAACTCCAGCTGATTTATGACTTTGTCAATGATGATTTGAAACGGTGTCTAAAATTGCAATAAGTAATTATTACTTTGATTGTTTATTGTTTGACTGTGTTATTTTATTTGATATGTCAGTGATAAACTGTCTCTCTTGTTCTACCGTTTTTGTTCGTTGTTTGTCGATTGTCTGCTTTATTTCTCTACCCGTAGTTATATAACCGTAATCGCTGTAGTCAGTTGTTGGTGTTGGTGTTTGATGTGTAGTTTCTGCTTACTTGACAGCGTATTTGTTGTCACCCTATTTATTGTCTTAGTTAATAATTTCAATAATAATTATCATACCGCTATGACACAAATTAATAATCTCAGAAAACCTAAGTAACAGCGTTGTAAGTCTGCTCTAGTCCATCTATAGTTCTGTTAGTATTACAAATATGCCCCAGTTAGCTCGCCTGTAGTTCTGTCAACATTACAAAACTTTCCTGGTCAGCTTATCTGTAGTTATGTAAATATTACAGATTTATCCCAGTTAGATCTATACAATCTATTAAGTCAATGATTTTATGAAGATCATTAACCTAATATTCCTAGCGCAGTGGTCTATGGTTCGATCCCCAGATGAGGCGGAAATTATTTAGGCCACAAACGGCTCCTGGGTCGACCCAGCCCCAAATGGGTACCAGAGCAACTCTGGGAAGGTTAAGGCGGCCGGCGTGATGCCGACCACATCACCCTTAGTGTGCCGACGGTCAAGATAATATGTACCTAACACCATATTTCTAATATGCCTCAATGGGCGTGTAACGGGTTCCTTTACCTTTTTTTTTTCTTTTTATTAACCTAATATGAAAGACCTATGAAGATATGACATGCAGAGTTCTTATTGGAGGGCAACTTACAGAACCGTTTAGGATTAGAACGGGTGTGAGACAGGGATGCTTCTTGTCTCTATTTCTTTTCTTACTAGCTATAGATTGTTTTATTTAAACATCGACATCTCATCATGTGACGTATTTTCTCCAGATCATTGTCTCCATTACGGCTGCTCTGAACACAAAACGATTTTGGGCAAGTCGACCTGCATCTTCCAAAGACATGTTCAGACTCTCTGTGATGTCCTGGATCCACCTTCGTCTAGGTCGTGCCCTGACCCTTTTTCCATAGACTATCCCTTCCATTACTGTTTTGTCCATAGTATTATGTATGTTTGTATGACCGAACAATTTCAGTTTCGTTATTGCGATTGTATTTGGGAGCGAATTTTCCTCTACATTTAGTGAGTGCAGTACAACTCTGATGGTCTTTTTTTCTGTCCAGGGTATTCTCAACATCTTTCTGTAGCATTTCATTTCGAATGATGTAACCTTTTTTGCAACGGTTTTATTGAGTGTCCATGTCTAGCAGACGTATGTTGCTACTGGCAATATACATCCTCTGATCAGTTGTACCTTAGGTTTTTTGCATGTGCCTTGCCATAGGTTTTTCATCTGTATTAGTTTGTGTGAGGCAATTGCAAGTCTGTTTTTATTTTTACTCCAAAGTCGCCAGAGCTGTTGATGATTAATCCTAAGTATCTTAAGTGCGTTTCTTTAATCTGTCACCAGATTGATATTTACCACTTGCTTGGGCACGGCATCTGCAAACTTATCAGGCAAAGACCTGGGTTGTATCAATTATTTGGCTAACCATGTCCTCAACTCACGGTTTGTAACGTCTTTACCCAGACAGAACGTCGAGGGTAACAATAGCCACATAAGCGATAAGACAAACTCATCAGACAAAGAAATGGGTTGTATCAATTATTTGGCTAACCATGTCCTCAACTCACGGTTTGTAACGTCTCTACCCAAACAGAACGTCGATGGTAACAATAGCCATGTAAGCGATAAGACAAACTTATCAGACAAAGAACTGGGTTGTATCAATTATTTGGCTAACCATGTCCTCAACTCACAGTTTGTAACGTCTCTACCCAGACAGAACGTCGAGGGTAACAATAACAGCATAAACGATAAGACAAACTTATCTCGGCATTTACGTATTAATCAGGGCTCTCCAATTCACTGTCGTTATCTTCCAATAAACACCTGGTATCACTATACAAAATTGATCATCATAATTTAAGACCAATATTGCAACACCCGTGTCTAACCTCACATACATAGCTAATGAAACGCTGGCATCACATGAATTAAAGGAAGAAAATGTAAACAGTGAATGGCTTATATGATTTAGTACATAAAATGAGAGGTAGATTAATAATGCCGGAGAGAAAAAAAAATCAGAAACAAGTGAACGGTCAATTCTGTCACATTCACCCCTCTAGTTTCATTCACCCCATGCGTGAACCATTCACCAGTTTAAGAAGCACTTCTTGAAAGTACAAAACCCCAACAAGACGTGTTGTAATTTGAGTTAAGGGGGTCCCCGGTACTGAAAACTGGATTTTACGTACAAAATATCGATTTTTTACTTTTGAGCTTAATTTATTAAATAATCATCGAGGAATCGATTGAGCAAGGTTTTATAACATAAAAAATGCGTTTGATGTATCAAAAAGCACATTTTCTGTACCCACCCCCAGCTATGATTTGCAAATTTGTGCCGAAAATGCAAGATTTGTCGCTCAATTATACCTTAGTTACGCTAACCAAATCGTGGACTATTTGGTATCGATACACAGGGAATGTCGTTGTCTGCCGTAATATCGCAAATTCGAAACTATTTTTTCTCATAGCTCTGTGTAATGTGTGTTTGAAAATTTCCGTAATTTTACGCTAACCTCCTTATAAGGAGTGGTCACGTGGTGAACCCATGCCCTCATTACCGACCCATTCAAGACGCAAAAGTAAACATCTGTGTTGATTGGTCATAACAACATTTTGGCTGCGTGCGCAAATGTGGAAGTAACAACAGCCATTTCCGCCTGTACACAAAAACAATTGTTCGCTTTCGTGAAATACTTTTCTCTTGTTTAAATTTCAGTGAATTGTGTTCTTTTACTTCAAAATGGGAAGAATAGGTAAGAGATCAAAGCAAATATCTGCTGCCAGGTCGCGTCGATAGTGTGTAATTTCTAGCAGTGTTACCACAGAAGGTAATACAGAATCAGCGGTGAATGATAGGCCTACACAAACAACGTGGAATTTCTGCATACCAGTATCCGATAGGCCCATGGTTCACATTACAGATCCAGTAGTGCCTGGCCTAAGTCGATCTGATATAAAAATTAACTTGAGCACGAGCAAGAATGTTGCATCTCATAATACTGTCTGCGCTCAGCCTAAACCTACGTATAAAACCATTGTGGACATTTCTTTCTTCAACAACCTTCTTAAAATGTGTGTTGCAATTTGTGTAAGCAAAGCACACTGCAAACAAGAACTGACAACACCACGTCTAAGGGTTTCTCTCTCTTCCTGGAAGTTGTGTGTCACACATGTGAAAAAGCAATTTCTAGAACGTACACATCCGAGAGGGTGCCAGAAGGCCGCTGCCCTCGTGGACATGCAATCAACAAATCTGCTGTTCTTGGTGCCCTCATGTCTGGAATGGGCCCATATACATTCAATCTCTTCTGTGAGAACCCAGACCTCACTGGCCTGCACCAGAAAACATTTCATAAATATGCAGATCAAATTTTTGATCATTTGGATACCATGCACTCTACAGTATTTCAACGTTCCGTCAGCATCGTCCGAGCTGAACACGCTAAGAGTCAGCATGGTACCATTAATAAAAAAGAAGTCATTGACATCGCTGTCAGCTTTGATGCAACATGGCTAACTAGAGGTCATAAGTCACTTATAGATGTTGGCAGTGTTATAGACATCTTGACTGGCATGGTCATCCATTCGCATGTTATGTCTTCCTTCTGTCACACCTGTGAGAATACTGGCCAGTGGCAACTGAAAAATCAGCCTGACAAATTTGAAAAATTGGAAAGCAGAGCATCAGAAGGACTGCTGCCGTAATTACGAAGGGTCAGCCGGAATGATGGAGGTAAAAGCCTGTGAAGTTCTCTTTCTTCGTTCAGTGGCAAATCACAAGCTACGCTACACTGTTTTGCTATCAGATGGCGATTCCAAGGTTTTCATTGTTTTTCATACAAATATAGTGTATTTTTTTTTAAAATCATTAAAAAAAAAGAATTTTTAACTTATCAAAAAAAGCCCCTGTCAAATTGTTTTCATTGCCAATCACAACATGTGTGTGCAATTTGGTAAAGTTTGGTCAGTGGGAAACATAAGTTTTTAGCTCTCGAAAAGTGGTGAAAATCCAATATGGCGGATGATTTTTTTTTGTTACCATGGTAACCACATGTTTTTTAACAAAATAAACTGTAGAATTTGGTTCATGGACATACACTGTGTCTATTGAGCACATACAAAGTTTGAAAATGTTATTAGAACAAAAGTTAGTTTTCACTGTAGTCCAGCTTAAAGATCTACCTCGCTGCACACACTTCGTGGTTTAAAAAAACAATACCGACGAGAAAATAGTTAGCTATTGTTTTCATCTTCAGAATCCTTGTGATCGCAACAGTGATTCTCAAACTCCTCCTAACGATAAATTTTAAAATTCTCTAACATAAACCGGACCGGGGTATTATACAACAGTACAACCTGTATTTTTGTTTTTCAATTGTTTCTACTTGACCACGCTTGTATTTACCTGTATGAGGTGAAGTTTGGAATTTAACGACATATTTAAATAGAAGAATGAAAGACTTAGAAATGAGTGTGATGAAATTATGAGGTCGATCTCTTCTCCTCTCCGGCAGAAGTCAGTTACATTTGTTGTGAGCACTGATTATGGGCCATTTCCGAGGTTCGCATTTTTTTTCCTTTGCTATCAATCAGATATACGGTATTGTCAAGTCATCGGATACTCACTTCGGCGATAATTCGTCATGTTTGCGCTTCTCGGCTTTGCTAAGATTAGGCACAAATGGTGCGGTCAGCGACTAGAGTTGGGTTTAGCTAAAGCGTGCCGGGCGATAAACTTCCCGTCTGTGGACATATTACAGACACGCACGTGACAGTCCCAATGTCGTAATAAGCTTCATGCGGAGTTATTACGTAGATATTACTTGATATACAAGTAAGAAGTTATTTGTAAACATTGTCGAGAGAGTGATCGGATGTTGGTATTCCATATTTGGAAAAGATGACCTTTTCATTAAAGCACATAAATTTAATAGTGGAAATGTTTTTAATTACCCCACCAAAATACACAGGGTTTGAAACTATTGGCTCCTCTAATAGTAAATAACACGTGCCAGGAACGAAAGGGGCAATATAACCTGACACTTTAATCAGGCTAGAACACTGTGGAAATTCACATTGCGCAAAGAAGACAACCAGACCTTGCCAGAGTTAAGAATAGTACCAGACCGAACCTTGGTGGAGTATACTGTGGACCTAGAGTCTAGTAAAACGCTACCATTTGGACACGGAAAGCCGGAATCTGAGGAAACTGCAACACACAATCAAAAGTGCTAAAAAAAACTACACCCCAGACCACGTGTAAGAGGCATCATCAAGCTGCGTTAAACTATTTCTCTGTGCCAGCAGTCTATGTTCCTAAAGGTTGGCGTAAGTTGTACATATTAAATTCTATATTTAGCATTATTAACATGTGAACTAATATATGTATAAAGTGAAATGTGAAAATTAATGTGTGAAAATTGCCAGTGGATGTCCAATTCATTTGAGGCTGGCAACCTCATCATATAGAATGATGATTTCATTAACCACCACTGCCAGGGCTGGTGACTGTCTTACAGCGAGTTTCTTACAGTGAACCACCACTGCCAGGGCTGGTGACTGTCTTACAGCGAGTTTCTTACAGTAAACCAACAGCAGAGGTAGTCATAAGTTCCAAATGGAGCAGGGAGTGAATGATGTACATAATCTATATTATTAACATTTTCGACCATGTAAATGCAAATGTAAACATATTCAATCTATAATGTTAACATCTTCAAACATAGTAGATGTTAAGGAAAACATATTCAATTTATATTATTAACGTTTTGAACCAAAGTACAATGTGCATCTATTCAATTTAAATGTAATGAATGCTTTTCGCTTAACGAAATTAATATTAAGTATCAACGAGGGTAAAAGTTGTGAAGTAGATAAGATGGTGAAATGAGGCAAATTATTTCACATGATGACGTTGCCATCCCCCATGCAAACCTTATAATAGTCACCTTTTACGAAATTCCAGAGGGGGGCCGTATTCCTATTTTTTTCTTTGTCCCTTCAGAGACCAACGGAAACTGTCCAGGACTTATTTTTACTCACTTTTGTAATAATCCATGTGTATAAAGTCATGATGCCCAGCAGAATGTTCATGACGTAGAAGTAGAAAGAGATGTAAAAGGCAATTCTTCCCTTTAGTCTTTCGTACCACAACTGGAACACAATCAGTATCTGAGGGCAAGAGTGTAGAATAGGATACCAGTTTCCAGAATGGACATTTAACAAAATAACTCTTAGTAGTTAAATTGTTTAAATTGTTATTTTTAATAGCGTTAAATTGCTTTTATGTATCATTCATTTTCCTTTTGGCTCCCTATACAGCCTGGAGTCAATACTGCAGCTGGTTCTCTCGCCGAAGCCTGCACAAAGCATTCACTTTGTAACCGTTAGGGTGGTTCAGATGGAAAATTTGGTTAGATGAGGTTAAGTTTTATGATGGAGATTAGCTGATTTTAATTTATAGTTTAAGGGGAATAATCGATAGAACGAGAAGAGTGTCAAGAGTAGTGCTTACATCTCTTCTTTACTGGTAAGGCATGTTTGCCTTTGTTTATTTTTTATTTTTGGTAAGGTGAGGGAAGGAAACTATTCACGTGTTTTAAATTGTCTGGTGAGTTGTTTGTCAGACAACGTGTACTTGAGTGATCGAAAATAGTTGTTGCAAATCGACGATTTAGATTAAATCAGTCTTCTACGAGATGTGATAGAAGTAGCATCAGTTTGCTCCCTGCAGTGATATATTTAGCTTCTAGAAGTGGTAGCGAGTATAACTGTCATCGGGCTAATAAGCCAATGGTTTTGGTTGATTCTGCGATGGCAGAAAAGTGACTATCGCCCAGATGCCTATCTCGTATTTATTTGCCACATTTGTGTATGACAGTTTTATATATTCTGAGCACGAGATGTCAGTGTTTCCAGTGAGAGAAATGTGTTTATTTCGAAAAAACCAGGTACGTTGAACATTATGAGTTTTACAAATAGTATCGGGACACTCAATATTCAGAGAGTATTTGTTTCTCTTCTTTTGTGACACTAGTTCGTGGTACTATTTGAGGGTACTATCTCTGGAAGAAGTGAGGATACACGTAGCCTGATGTCGACTCTAGACACCATCATCAGGTGGGTGTTAGAGACGTGAGACCATCTTCGTTGACACTTCCTGACGCTTCTGGGAACGTGCTGCGCTCTACACTATTGACCAGTGACGAGTGTGATCCAGTCATCTATCTGCAAAGAACCAAACATTAGCGGGAGCAAAAATCCTAAAGGCAACTCTCACGTTGATTTGATCATTTTAAATGTTTTACATCCGTATGTCTCAGTCACTTTCTTAAATAAACTTAAACAGAAGTATATAATAATAAGAGGACATTCGCTGAATTAATTTAGCTGTGGGCTTTAACGGGCTAACGGATTATAAGAAAACCATATCCTTCCCAAAATATGACGGCAGATACTAGAGTTAACATTTGCTAAGCCTCATGCAGCATTGTTCTCGCATTCTGCATATCTTGTAGACACCCACTTGAGGTAGAACCATCATTATCCTTCTATCTACAACTCTGCCAAAGAATTCATGGATGACACAACAATTCTGACATCAGATGAATATCAGGTCCGGAGGATGTTAGCACGCCTGGATGAACTAGTTAGCTGGGGCAGAATGAGCTTCAAACCAAAGAAGTCGAGAAGCCTATCAGTCAGGAAAGGGAAGATAGCAGAGGTCATATTCATGGTTTCCAACCAAAGAATCCCTACTGTCATTGAAGAACCTGTTAAAAGTCTTGGCAGAGTGTACGATGCCTCATTAAAAGAATCGAAGGCAGTGCAACAGACAATAGAAATGGCTGGCAGAGGGCTACAGATCATAGACCAAAGCAGACTCCTGGGAAAATTCAAACTGTGGTGCCTCCAGTTCATGTTGATACCTAAGTTGCTGTGGCCACTGCTTAAATATGAAATAAGCATAAATACAGTGGAAGCTACAGAGCAGAAGGTCAACAAGTTCATGAGAAAATGGCTAGGGGTACCACCAGGTCTTTTAGATGTAGCACTGTACTTCAAAAAGTCAAAACTTCTGCTTCCCTTCAAGTCAGTTATTGAAGAGTACAAAGTGGGAAAGACAAGGCTTGCAATGATGCTACGCGAGTCTGCAGATGACGTGGTTTAGTCTATTTAGCCCACACTGAAAACGGGAAGGAAGTGGAGAGTGGAAGAAGCTGTTGATGCTTCCCAAAAGTCGCTCAAACTGAGAGAGGTAATCGGATACACACAAACGAATAGACGGGGATTTGGTCATGGAGACATCCACTGGTGGTCCAAGGCATCAAGCAGGGAGCGCAGAGACATGGAAGTTCAGACAATACGAGGAGCTGAGAATGATAAGAGGTTGCAAAAAGCGGTGCAGCAGGTCCAACAAGGCCAATTAACTACATGGGAAGGAGCCCTGCAGAGGTCCTTGACATGGAATGATATATGGCATACGGCACCTCTTAGGCCCAGCTTAGTTAGATCAATGTATGACCTGCTGCCGTCGGCCACAAACCTTGTGAGATGGGGAAAGTCGGATGATGAGGAGTGCCCCAGTGCCAGGGGAGGCAGACACTTAAACACGTACCCTCAGCATGTAAGGTGTCATTACGGCAAGGGCGATACACATGGCGCTATAAAAAAGTGCCAAATGAGCTTGCTGCGACAATAGACCTGGCAAGGATGAAGGCGAATAGCAAAGCCAGGCTGAGCACCACAAATACATAGTTTCTGAGGGCAGGAAAGTCAGCACACCCAAAACCGAGTAAACCAGGTAGCAGTTTACCATCTCTTATTGACTGTGCAAATGATTGGGAGATGGTGGTAGACCTACCTGGGCGAGGGGCATATCCAGAGAGTATCAGAAAATCGCGGAGACGGCCGGATATAGTGCTTAATTCTTCAGCATCGCTTCGTGTTATACTGATTGAACTGACCGTGCCATTTGAATCCAGATTGGACGAGCAACATTCATTCAAAGCGGCCAAGTATAATGATCTGGCCGCGGATCTGAAACACGATGGGTTCACTGCAAGGGTCATGGCTATTTAGGTGGGAGCAAGAGGGCTCGTGGCTGCATCAGTGTATGATTTATTGAAACTTTTGGGGCTGAGGGGACAATCGAGAACAAAGGCACTGAAGAGGCTTAGTGAAACTCTGTGATACAGAAAACAACACGAATTTTTTTTAAGTCCACAGTACGTTGATGTTTTTCATTGTACTGATGAAAGGGTTGTGACTGACAAGCAACAGGCGGTGTATATTATAAGTGGTGTTAGGTACAGATTTTCAGTTGTTATCGCAGTGGCTAGCCTCGTCGACTTCGCGCAGGTGTGTCCCTAGCTGTGTGCGATGGAATGAACGGAGTAATTTGTCTTCTCTTTGTTACTTTCACAATTGCCTCTATGGCTGGCTGAGTTGTGGTTTTTAAAGTTGCTACCAAAGTGAAATGGGTTCATTTTCGATACAAGACAACAGGAGGCTGAGACACTTGGTATCGACTTTAGAAAATTAAATAGCATAACCATTACTGATGCGGAACCAATGCCAATCTTAGAAGATCTTTTGCCTCAGCTATCGCAGGCAACATATTTTAGCAAATTAGACTTATCTAAGGGATACTGGCAAATCCCGTTATCAGAGGAATCAAAGCCATTAACAGCTTTTACGACACCACTTGGTTTATTTCAGTGGAATTTTATGTGCTTTGGTCTGGTCAACGCACCTGCGACATTCGTACGCATGATGCGCCTCTTATTAGGCAACAGACAGGACATCATCACCTACATCGATGATATTTGTTTATTTCACTCATCATGGAACGAACATGTTCAAGGCCAAACTTCTTTTTACATCTCTTATAATCACACGGTTTGACAGTACGTCCATCAAAAGTTCAAATCGGTTTCACGGAAATATCTTTTTTGGGACATCGAATAAGACAAAATAAGTTATGTCCAGATGAAAAAACAGTTAAACGCATCTTAGATATCAAAATTCCATCAACAAAAAAAGAAGTGAGAAGTTTGTTGGGTTTAATCAATTACTATCATGAATTTATACCTAACTTTGCATCCCTATCTGCACCATTGTCTCCCTTGACGTGCAAGGGTGCACCATTAAAAATACAGTGGTCAGACAATGCTAATCGATCATTGAATATGATAAAATCTGCATTTTCAAAGCATCCTTTTCTAATGATTCCTGATGCTCGAAATTTTTTTTTTCTCAGAACTGACTCTTCGGGAACAGACTGTTTGATGCAACGATTGGACGACAGACTTCACCCAGTGTGTATATCAGCAAGGAAGCGTCTTCCAGCAGAAAAACGTTACGCAGCTGGTGAGCGTGAATTGCTCGCTATAGTATGGTTGATTTCAAAGCTGTCCAAATATCTACTAGGCTGCAAATTTATACTTCAAACAGATCATGTACCATTGACAGCCCTCAAAACCAAGACGTACAACAACCCAAGACTACACCGCTGGTTCCTCTTGTTGCAAGAATTCCACTTTGACATCAAGCCAATTCCGGGATCCGACCATTGACTAGCGGATCTGCTGTCCAGGTGGTCTGATGAAAAGAACTGAGATTATACTGAATATCCTAATTAAGAATCATCTCGTTCAAGGTTATTCAAAAAAATTGGTACAGAGGTACAGAATGACATACTACTTATAAATACAAAACTCGCTGTTCCTCTTACTGGTTACTCAACGACAGTTGACATTTTAAAAGTGGATTGACGAAAAATTGCCCAAGGTTTCCACAATCAAATAACGTTGATAGACAAAAATATTAACATTATACCGTGTATTGGCATACAGCACACACAGGGTTTCCGGTACATCCACGGTAATGACATACTAACTCACTCGCATATATACAAGGGAATATTACACACAGTGATATCTACTTGTGAAAATTGAGAACAAACTTTAAAAACGTATAACCTATAAATAGTTTGTGTAGTTAAACATAGTTAAACATTTATTGACATTTTGTTTACAATTTTAATCAAGATTGATCATTTTAATCTAAATTAATCGATAACAATCATTTTATCTGAAATGTTCATTTAATATCTTATCCAGCGTTCACCCGAGGTAAACGCTCGCGGGACGAGGGGGTAATGTTGAGGGCGCATCATGGGGCAAAGCGATTTATAAAAGGGTTTTGGGAGAGATCACTCTGCACTCTGGGGAGCCGCGCTAGCGTAGTGGTTACAACACCGCTCTGGCGACCGGGTGATCCAGGATCAAACCCGGGCGACGGCATTTGAGGATTTTTCGTCGACCGGGATTTAAACTGGATTAACTCGAGACCTGGCGAGGACATTTGAAGGAGTGTCGTCGACCAGGGATTGGCGGCTCCTGAGCCGACCCATCTCTAATGGGTACCTCCGAAATCGGCGAGTATCTGCCTGAATGGCGAGGGACACCTGTCTCTGTACAAGAAAAAAAGGGATACTCACGTAAAATCAATGTCAGGTTAGACATTAATAATAACCTGAGATTTCGCCTCGAGTATTAGCGGGCGTACGAAAAAAAAAAAAAGAAAAAAAAACTGCACCAAGATGTGCCTCACCAGAACACAGAATTCCTACGATGCTTGAAGGTAACTACGCACGGTTACGAGGCATGACGTAGTGGACATATGAACTGTGAAATTGGACAGTGTCGGCTTGTGTGGCGTAGCCCACTTATCTAAGTGTAGGTAAGTCTACTGACAAGGTATCTACATGATTCAGATTTCGAAGTAGAAATCAAGTGTACTGTGAATTCATTATGGGACAAACCCATCTTATTTGGATGCGTGAAATCCAGGGGTAAGAGTTAGGCTCGATTAGCCAAAAAATATAGTTGACCACAGATCAAGGTTAATATAATCGTTATGCAGGGATATGAATATCCAAGAAAATACATTTGATCGCCGACTAAAGGAAAATGTGCAAGAAGTCACCGAATTGAAATAATATGGACATGAAAGGAAGAGAAAATATAAAGATGAACTACTAAGAATACAATAAACGGAGGAAAATAAGGAATATGCTTTGGAAGCACGTAGAGATAAGTCTTGATAGCATGAAGAATTTTCAGATCTGTGGACTCATGTATAAATAGTTTATAAAAGGCAAGAATCGATATTTAAATGAGGATGTCAGACTTTATTAGAGCAATGTGTCGCTCATGCAAGTTTCTATGTTAAATAAAATTGAAAGTCGTATGAAAACAGAATTCGTTGAGGAATAATTCACAGTTTGAATTATGAGTTTGAATACATATAAACAGTCAACACTTTATGACAGTTAGTTCGATAAAACGAAGTTGAATATACAAAGCAGAACGATTACCCATAAAAGTTGTGGCCAGAGTTATGGTGACAATATTTCTACAAAAATAATAAACCCTAGACAACATATAGAAAACGAAGGAAAAGATTCTTAACACCGTTTTCACCAGAAGACTGGGGGCCGCCCCTGTTAATTAAATTTTCTTGGTTTTGAATGTGTACGCGTAGTGGTGGTTTGGAATCAATCCAATTCGCCGGTGTTCTTGATTGTCCTTTTTGCGATAGAAAATCACTACCCCATCAGAGCTCGTGAGGTTGTTATTATATTTTTTATCTGGATTTCATTAATAAATACATTTATAAGTTATAAGCTGTCAGAATTCACTTTCTACCTGTCACCTCATGTTATCTTGTGCACAAGTTAACACCAAGTTATATATTCTCACAAAATTCAGAAATGATGTGCTCTTTTGTGTACTGTAATAGATTAACCTATTTAGCAGAGAGTCCGGATGAAGTGTATGGTATTGTAATTATCACGAGTGTTGCTGGAAAAAGAAAATAGTTACTTAATAACATATCTCTTCCCTCAAGAAGTCAAACATCCCTCCTAATTTTACATTAGTGACTCTGTCTTTATGTACTTTCACACTACTCATTCATACTCTGCCTAAACTTAGACATAACCTTCATACATACTCGTGACAACGACCGAGAACTGGACTGGAAGCAGGCCTAAAGAAATCTAGCTTTCAAGCTGACATGGCGCTCTCTCTGGCTAACCTCTGCAACCCAAGATAGAAAAGGATTGTTTCGTTTGGTTTTAAGGACCATCTTGATTGTACACGGACAACTCCATCAGTTCTTCACGTCCTCCCATAGATCTCAAGGAGGATCAATGCACAGTACACGAACTCCAAAGCACCGGTGAGGATCCCAATGTGTGTATTTAGGAATCATTCATTCTTTAAATATTTTTTATTATCGGATAGGTATTCCTAATTTTGTAAATTCTGCTAGGGCAGCACCCGTATGGCCTACGCTTTACGCTTTCCAATTGCCGAATGATTTTTAATATGCTCAAATTGCACTCGAAACCTACTATTTGTTCGTCTTTATCCGAAAAGTATCGACATCCAGCTTCACTACCCAGGGGATCAGGGGGAAGTATGACATGATTATGACACAATGGTTCTGAAAAAAATGACATTAAAAAAAGTCCTTGTGTGACAGGGAATGCGTCATTTTAGGAACTTTAATTTATAACAAATACAGACTATAGCTTGGTTGATAGAAATTAGTTAAAATTTAATCATAAAATTATAATAGGAACGGACCACACAAAAAAAGAATAGCGTGGATTACTTTTTTATCCAATCGTGAGATAAATAAAAAGGAAGCAACGCTGACCTAGATTTGAGCTGAACCAAAGCGGGCGAGTCCCGGCCGGAGTTTAGTTGCAGATTAGAAGCCTAAGGTTGCTTACACACGAGCGTTTCTTGACGCGCGTTTCTTACGCGTGACGAATAAAGGAGTAAGGGATTTACAGGCTGCTCAGCCGAGCGAGACTGTCTGTAAATCCGTACTCTTTCATTCGTCACGCGAGAGAAACGCGCGTCAAGAAACACTCGTGTGTAAACGGCCTAAGTGTTAGATGCATTTTCTTATGCTGCAGATTTTGAGGATTTCAAATAATACTAAAGGAGGTTTTTCAATTAGTATTTTCCCAGCTCTAGTGTTTAAATTGTGCATTTATTTCTAACAAGGAAAGCAGTAAGTAAAATGCTATGAAATACCTATAACATTTTCATGTCAAAGAGAGATAGCTTTTACCCCCGCAGCACACAGTAAAATGGCTGCAAGTTGTACTTTGATGCAGAATGTAGTCTTTGAATAGCCATGTAGAAACACTAACAGTTTGGTAGAACATGAAGCTCTTCAGGAAATGAAAAAAATGGATTAATTATCTGAGGAACTGCTAGTATGCATTTACCGCTGGCAAATATTTGAAGGAACAAGTGGCTAAGAGTTGAATCAGAGTGATTCACTTGATGTAAATCCCCCAGGCTATGTTATTGAAAGCAATGTGCATTTGTGGATGAACGAAATATGCATACTATTAATCTTTATGCCATTATGTAAATACGTTGTGATGAATAAAAATCACGTTGAGACAAAGAAGGAGATCGTCTATTAAATACTTCGCTACATATATAATTGAAAGAAAGGAAGGAATGTCTGCTGGGAAACTAATCATGTCTTATAAACTGCTCCTAACAAATACACCGTAGAGGATCATCCTAGAACCTGGTAGAACCTTAAGTCTGTTAGAGAGAAAGCTCCACCTCTAGCGCCTAAGCTAGTCTATCAACTCGACTCTATATACAAACAGCAAACCCCAACTGCCCCGGTCACACATATACTAGGAACCGAACCCTCTACTTTTATAATTAGAGGCGGATGCCATAGCTCTTATTCACTCCGGCCTTTAGAGTAGAAGGGGAAAGACCTTGTCAGAATATATAGTTTAAATGATTGTTAAAGTGCGCTATTTGGCGCTGATCAAATATTTTTTTTTTTTTTTTTTTTTTTTTTTTTTTTTTTTTTCCTTGCTTGAGGTCGCATATTTTTTTCCTCGCATGAGGTCGCATTGTCCCCGCCCAAACCCGGCCCTGGTCAAGACCACATGTCCCAACACAAGAAGACCCAATGACAAACTGTGTCACTGTAGTGATCTTCTGTGTTCTCACACAAGAGACCTAATGACACATGAATGTCACTGTACCGGTCCCTGTGTCTAGACACATGATCCCTTCCAAAAGCCAGGATACTAGGCATTGGGTATCAAATATTTCGGGAGCACATGTGCGAATTGAACTAATGTTTATGTATGAGAACTATCATTGAAAGTGGCAGAGCATATAAGTGTTCACTACTTTAACATGTGCATCAAACTTAGTATTATTGAAAGTTTGTTTACTCCAAACATGAGATACACAATCACTTTTTTACAATTTAAAAAATGTACTAATAAAAGTAAGTAAGTTTTTTATGCCTTATTTAATTTTGAAAAAATAAATTGATAAAGTTAAACATATAATGCAATTATGTTATTTATGTTCATTTTTGTTAATAGTTAAATTATTCCCCTTCGGAAATAAATAGGATGGCTTCCCCTAACTTCTTATCTCTGCTGCAAGTATCTCATGGTTAAGTTTGTTTTTTCTTAACTTATTTCCCAGATTCTACATCTCGACGAAACCTGACAAAGGTGTGATTTCTCGGTTATAAATGGGCTATATTGTGCAACTTTTTATAATATTTTGACCACTGCACTGTTATCTCTGTCCTTATTTTATTTTTAATTTTTTTTTTTGGGGGGGGGGGGGGCACTTTTTTCAATACCCTTTAGCTCCCCAAGGAGCATAGGCCTTCAACAAACACAAGCCAAGTCTTCCTGTCCTGTGCCATCCGCTCAAGTTCTTTCCATGTTTCCTCACCATTGTCACCTCTGTATCCAGCTCTCTTCTTCATGTGTTTTTTGGTCTTCCTCTGCCTCTCTTTCCCTTTGGATTCCAGAACAAGGACTGCCTTTGTAATGCTATCAACAGGTTTCCTCAATGTGTGTCCTATCCATCGCGAGCGTCTTCTTCTCAACTCTTGTTCCACTGGCACTTGTCTGGTTCTTGTCATCAATTCCACATTTGTGAGTTTGTCATACCATTTCAGTCCTTCTATTCTACGCAAGCACCCGTTTATAAAAGTCTGTAGCTTTTTGGTTGTTGTTTTTGTTGTTCTCCATGTCTCAGAGCCATACAATAGGACTGACTTCACATTTGAGTTGAAGATTCTTATTTTCGTGTTGGACTTGATTTCTCTTGTTCTCCATATGTTTCTCAATGCAATGAAAGCTCCTCTTGCTTTTTGTATTCTTATTTTGATATCATTGTCTGTCCCTCCAACTTTGTCTATATTACTTCCAAGATATGTGTAAAATTCTATATCTTTTAGTGGTGTTTTTTCAAGTTCAACCTTGTTATCATTTATTGTATTTATTCTCATAATCTTTATCTTTTCCCTGTGTATTTTCAGGCCCACTTGTTGTGACCTCTCATCGAGAATTTTCATTTTCTCTTGCAACTGATTATGGTTATGGGACAGAAGAGCCAAGTCATCTGCAAAATCCAGATCATCAAGCTGTTTAGTCAGATTCCATTGGATTCCATTTCTGTTGTATGATGTCAATGTTGTCATAACCCAATCTATTGCTAGTAAGAGAAGAAATGGAGACAAGAGGCATCCCTGTCTCACCCCCGCTCTAATCCTAAACGGTTCTGTAAGTTGTCCTACATGAAGAACTCTACATGTTATGTCTTCATAGGTCTTCTTTATTAAGTTAATGATCTTCATGGGAACTCCATATTGCCTCATCAATTTCCAAAGCGATTCTCTGTCTGCACTGTCAAATTTCTTTTCATAATCCACGAATTCGATGTATAGCGGTGAATTCAATTCCAGACTTTGTTCAACTATTATTCTCAATGTAGCTATCTGGTCTGTACAGGATCTATTTTGTCGAAAACCTGCTTGTTCATCTCTCATTTGCTTGTCTATCGACTCTTTTAATCTCTCCAGGATGATTCTGTTTAATACTTTTACTGGCACAGTGTGATAGGTTATGTATATAGACTACAGCGATCCGTCCGCTTGCTTCCCATTGTCGCCCCCCATTCCGTTTAACCGTGCGTTCCACCTTGCCTCCCTCATTAGTATGCACATTTGTTACGCAAAATTCATGCCTTTTCGCTATCTGTCTAACTCAAATTTTAGCCACGCCTATTTTTTCTTGTTTCACGCGCTGACGAGCGGCTACTCAGATCTATAACTGTCATTTCTTCTAAAGGGGACGAACCAAGTACGTTTGCCTGAAGCTCGATGACAGCAGAGCTGTCAAAAATCACGACAACTGACAGTGCACGGGCCCAAAAACACGTGCAATTTAACGGCTTTGAAGTTCCCTACAAACTCGACAATCGCCGAGATCAGAACCTTTGTTAACGATTCACCGGGTAACAAAGCGAACTGAGAAATTCTTTATCTGGGAAGAAAACCCCGCTGATTTCCGCTGATTTGCTCGAGGCGCGAATTTCGTCATCCGTCAGCGAGATTACACTATTTCTGTATATATACTTCATCTACTAAAATCAGTTATCAGTCGCTTCAGGAAATTTTTGAAATATCTAGCTCGATATCATTGAGCCATAGTACAAAGTGGATTACTTAGATTTCGTGGTGATAGTTTAATTTTTCCGTTTTGTGGTTATATATATATATATATATATATATATGGATATATATATGGATATATATATGGATATATATATATATATATATATATATATATATATATATATATATATAATATATATATATATATATATATATATATATATATATATATATATATATATATATATATATATATATATATATATATATATATATGTATATATATGTATATATATGTATATATATGTATATATATGTATATATATATATATATATATATATATATATATATATATATATATATATATATATATATATACATATATATATATATATATATACATATATACATATATATATATATATATATATATATATATATACATATATATATATATATATATATATATATATATATATATATATATATCTATAGATATATATTATATATTATATATATATATATATATATATATATATATATATATATATATATCTTAGCATTTTGCGTGACTTCTTGTGTTAAGTTTATCAGGATATTTCCCTGAGATTTCTAGGTGCCAACATTAGCGTACTAAATAACGCATAGCTATTTTATTCCAGATGGTTTAATTAAGTAAAAAGACTAGGCGATTGATGATTGACGGAATACAATTTATTTCTATTCATTATGTGTAATTTTATATATGAATAGTGTTCACATCACGCGTTAAAAGCGATTAGATAAGAGAGACACTTGTGGTTTATAATCTAATTTAATAACGGAGTGGTTTAGAGGTCTTACCTTAACGCGTATAAGGATACGATATTGATATTATGGTCAAATGTTTGTATTTCTTCCTAAATCTAGGCTGATCCAAAACCCAGCAAACTAGCGGTCTTATAATCGTATAAGAATCCAGAGATATTATTGTATTGTTGAATCTTCGTGTTGTGACCTGGGCGGTCCACTTTCTTCATGCATGAGAGAGGCCAAACTTGAAACATTAAATATAATATTAACTGGACCTGAACATTACCAGATTTTCATATCAATCTCATCAGCCAGCTGTTGCAATGTATATAAATATATAAATATATAAGTAAAAATATATAAATAAAAAAAAAAATTATATATATATATATATATATATATATATATATATATATATATATATATATATATATATATATATATATATATATATATATATATATATACGAGGCGTGTTCAAATGAAACCCGTCCCAGTGGCTTTATAACAAATAAATGTAAGGTACATCAGCAGGAGTAGTAGAATTAAATACAGCAATTGTTATGAAGCAAGTACTCACTGGGGTTCTTTAGAAATAGTCACCATAGGCATTCAGACACGCATCCCACTGCATGGGTAGACGGCGGATGCCGTCCGAGAAAAATGACTTAGGTTGCTTATTGAACCATTTTATCACCGAGGCCCTGACGTCTGCATCGGAGTCGAATCGTTGTTCCTTTTGAGATTTTTTTAAGGGTCCGAACAAATGAAAGTCACATGGTGACAGATCGGGGCTGTAGCCTGGGTGTGGCAGAACTTCCCACCTTTTCATTGCTAACGCTTCCTGCACAATGTTCGCAACATGTGGACGAGCATTGTCGTGCAACAGAATCACACCACGCGAAAGCATGCCGGGTCGTTTATTCTTGATGGCTGTATGCAGGTTGTCTAGTGTGTCTTTGTAGCGGATGGCATTGATGTTCAAGCCAGGCTCTTTAAAGTCAACCAATAGAAGCCCTTCATGGTCAAAAAATGCGGTCAGCATAACCTTACCGGCAGAAATCTGTGACTTGAATTTTTTGGGTTTTGGTGATCCGGGATGTTTCCATTGCATGCTCGCTGTTTTGCTGCACGGCTCAAAGTGGTGGCACCACGACCCATCGCCTGCCACTATGCACAACATAAATGCATCACCCTCCTCTTCGTAACACAGCAGATGGTTCAAACTCCAACCCATGCGTTCTTCCTTATGGCGATGGCTTCTTCTGTCGCAACATTATGCACCTGACCTGGCCACGGAAGATCTTTCGTTAACTGACATCCTTCTAGAAACATTCGTGCCCAGTCTTTCACTGTAGTCTTAGACACACCTTTGTCAACAAACACTGCTTTCATTCGGCGATGAATTTCGGCTGGTCGACATCCTTCGGCTGTTACGAACTGGATCACCGCTTGCTGATCGACCTTAGACGGATTCCGTATCACACCGGCCATTATTTTAACGGTCTGCAGCACAAACAATGAATACTAGGAGCATGAACACTTACACGCTTGTACATTCGTATGTGCTTATTACGTCAGATATGACGTCATCATGCTCCTCCTACAAATGACAACTTCGCGCAGCACGGGCGGGTTTCATTTGAACACTCCTCGTATATATATATATATATATATATATATATATATATATATATATATATATATATATATATATATATATATATATCTGACATATGACAGTAGTTTTCCACGGGATTATACTCAAGAGAACTCACTGTTCAGACTCGGCCATCAACTCAGAGAACAGCCGATAATTGTTATCATTAACATTTTCATAACGTAACAGAGTGTCTCATCAACCAGAGGCTAGACAACACCGGAACCATATACATTTTCTTCTATGACGGTGACCACCGCGAATACGTCTTATTCCAACCAACTAAATGCAGTGGTACAGGAACTATCCAGGAAAAACCAATTAATGCACCAACTTCGGCAACTACCTTATTTAAGCAGTCAGCACTAGCGATAGTATGGGGAAGGATTTGGCAAATAATGTGACACTGTAGGGTCATAGTACTTGTTAGTGTTTATTTTCAAGGAATACCTTCGACAACTATTGGGTAAGCGAGTATGCGTTTGGCCACAGTATGACTGAGTGAACGAACCGAAAGAGAGAAGCATATTTTTCTTTTGTTACCACTATTATACAAATCTTCTTTTTGTCTCACTAACCAGAGTATTTACAGGATAGCTTAATTAGGAACTCGTTCTTTTCCCTTACTGACTATTCCATATGCTTATTGTTAACTTTTGATCTTTTGGGTTAATTAACCTCTGTTGGGATCTTCTTTTTCTTTTCCTTTAAAAGAGGGGAGGACCTATTGGGTTAATTTCATTTGTCTATAAACCATGCTTATTAATGTACTGTATATGCTTGATGTTGTGAATTTCTAGTGATAATAAACTTAATAAACCTTAAGTTACTGTGTTGGTCAACCCCTACCCATATCTGTTATCCATAGTTTGTTTACACGTTGTGCGTATGTGCCACATAAATGTGTGTAAGTGGGTGCAGTGCAACTTATATTTTGTATAAGGAGAGAAAGTGCGTCTGATTAAAATATAGTCGTAAAGATAGGCTGAATTAGAGAAATTACTCACTCCAGAGACTAATCTTCCTCTTACACTATCACACTCGTAAGAAACAACTATCTCTTACACCTTACTCTCACATAGGTACCACTATTACCTCTGCTCGGACAGGATCTTAAATATCTCAGACCTATCTTGTAAAAATTTTGACAAACTGATAGTAACATTATTCCTCTATAATATGTGCACTCTTGTAAATTTCCCTTCTTAGGCAACTTGACCAGATAACCTTCCTTCCATTCTGCTGGTATTTAATCTCTCTCCCAAACTTTGCCAAGTAGTTTCTATAATATCTCTGTAACTGTCTTTTTCTCTTGTTGAGGTGATCACTTTCCCAAGACAGTATACTTGTTGTTAGATGTGTAGTGCGAGCGTATGATGAACTGAGTGTGGGTGCGAATGAAGGCGCGAATGTGTTTAGGCTCGTATATATGAAGACCCTGCAACCCATACTCTCACATGCAGTAGTCAAGGATGCTTGGACACTGCAGGCATGTTTCAAGACATTTATTGACGAGAACACACATAGTATCAACAGGAACAGTCAGTGTAACAAGGTCATGCTGACCGGAAATCGATAGGTATACATTTGGCATTCAAAAAGGTAAACATCGGAATAGACGTGCATTGTCGATAGCAAAGTTCTTCAATAATGACAGTTCGTAGCGTCGCCCTTGGCCTCTCTGACTAAACGCGTCAGATGCCTTAGTCACTTTGACACCTAGGTGCAACTTGGCATTCCCCGCCAATTGCACATTATCAGGCTGTAGTAGAAGAGCCGAAAACACAGGCCTCGTTCTGACGTCGGCTGTGTACTTCTGTTAAATAGGTTATCATCAACCCTGCAGTAATGCTTATTGTAGACATAAATCCTTACTTTGCATAGCCGTAAGAGCTTTTTGGTCAGTTTCCATAAAGAAATGCGCGCCCAGAAGGAACCTTTGTAGCTTAAGAATGGACCAAACCATAGCCAACAATTCACGGTCCAAAACCGAGTAATTCCTTTCTGCCGCATTTAGCTTCCTAGAAATATACATTACAGGATGCAGAGTTCCTGAATATTCCTGCATTAGTGCCGCTCCAATCCCAGTGGAAGAGGCATCACTACGAAGGACAAAAGTCTTATCAATCGTTGGTAGTCTTAAGATAGGATGAGATGAGAACAAATTCTTAACCTGATCCAATGAAGATTGACATTCTTGGGACCAACGCACCATATCAGGAGAACCTTTTTTCAATAACGTTGAAAGTGGTGCCATAATGGAGGACAGATTCTCAATGAATCTTCCATAGAATTGTATCAATCCCAAGAGACTACGCACTTGCTTTTTCGTCTTCGGAACCGAGATATTTAATATCTTTGAAATGTTTTGGTCCTCTGTCTTCAACAGACCATGACCAACTCGATGACCTAGGAAGGAAATTTCACTAAACCCAACAAAAGCTTTAGAGGGTTTAGCAGTCAAACTATGCTCACGTAGAGTAGATAGCAATTCCTTTAGACCCAAATAGTGTTCTTCCCAAGTATCGCTGAAAAGACAGATGTCGTCTAAATATGCAATGACATCTGCACGATCTGATAGAATTCGTCGCATCATGCGCACGAAAGTCGCTGGGGCGTTCATAAGCCCGAAAGGCTTAAAATTCCATTGAAACAGACCCCTAGGTGTCGAAAAAGCAGTGAGAGGTTTGGCGTGTTCCGTCACTGGGACTTGCCAATAACCTTTCGACAAGTCTAGTTTAGTAAAGAATTTAGCTTTAGAAAGTCTAATAAGTAGATCATCTAATAACGGCATAGGTTCAGCATCGAACTTCGTAACTTGATTTAATTTGCGATAGTCAACGCAAAGACGTATGTTATTGTCTTTCTTTCGAACAATAACTATCGACGAAGAATAAGCTGAAGTGGATGGTTCAATTATTTGTAGTTGAATCATTCCATCCAATTCTTTCTCGACTTGTGCTTGAAAATGAATGGGTATTGGGTATGGTCTTACTCTGATCGGATTACGATCAGTAAGTATGATGTCATGTTCTATGACATCTGTGTGTCCAGGAATGTCGGTAAGGACATCCTGATATGATTGTAACGTAGAGGATACTTGACGTTGTTCCTCAAAAGACAAGTTGGAAGAGACTGTAACGTCTCTCCACGATTCCGTTGAAGTAAGTGGAATCGCAGGAAGAGGTAAGTTCACGTCAGAAAAAATAGTTTCCTCATCCTGTATAACGGACAGGGATGAGATGTGACCATGTTGGACTGGAGAGTCGTCCGTCGCCTGGAAAATAGGCTGCAAATAGTCTGGACGTTCAATAAACTCTGTTAGCATATTTATATGGAAGGTTTTATGCCTTCCATCCACATCGACAATATAGTCGACATCAGAAATTTTTGAGACTATAGTGTATGGACCTTTCCAAGAAATGAGAAGTCTATTCTCTCTTGAGGGCAATAAGACATATGCTTTGTCTCCAGGACAAAGTTGACGTAGGCGTCTTTTCTTATTAGCAAATCGCCTAGCTTTTTCTTTCGCAAATTCGGAAGATGAAGTTGCTAACCTGCACGATTCGATAATCTTTTCTCTAAGAGCTATGACATATTCATATGACGATTGTGTATCATCGTCAATATTATCGGAAGTTATCAAATCGTGTAACAAGGACATCGGCCCGCGCGGTTGCGCGCCAAAGACAAGTTCGAAAGGAGAAAACCCTGTATGCTCGTTGGGAACCTCTCTATAGGCAAAGAGGACTGCAGGTAAAACCCTGTCCCAATCTTCAGGATGATCCTCCGTTATCTTGCCCAGTAAGTTTTTTAGTGTCCTGTTAAGACGTTCTACCAATCCATTGGACATTGGATGATAAATACTACTGAGAGACCTTTTAATGTCTAGCGTAGCCATTACCTGAGACATAACGTCCGAAATTAACTGGGTGCCGTGATCCGACAGTATTTCTCCGGGGAATCCCAGACGAGAAAATACGAGCCAAAGAGCATCAGCGATATCGACAGTTGATATGCTCTTCAGAGGAATAGCCTCTGGCCAACGCGTGCACATGTCCACGCAAGTGAGGATAAATTGGTGTCCTCTGGCTGACTTAATTTTGAACGGACCAATGATGTCTATAGCCATTTTCTGAAACGGCCGAATCGGAATATCTGCAGCCTGAATAGGAGCAGCATGTCTCGGACCTCTAGACTTGACCTCTTGACAAATTTTGCAAGATCAGCAATAAATTCGGATGTCTTTATTCACGAATGGCCAAAAGAAGGACGCAAGGACTCTAGTTTTAGTTCTGGAAAAACCCATGTGTCCAGCACACTGAGAATCGTGTGCATGCCGAAGAATTAAGGCTCTCATACACTTAGGCACAAGAATTTGCGAGTGCATAGACTTGTCCGAGTGTTGTACCATTCGTACCAATATACCATTCTTCATAGTGATATACGATTTGTGATTCGTATTTTGATTGGGATCCCCTTTCTTTGCAAGAAGGAAGAATTTCTTCAAAGAAGGATCCTCTTCTTGACGTTTAACAAACGAGTCATGGGAAATCACCAAGTGCTCGTCTTGGCTATCAACTTCATTCTATTATCAGATGAAGTTGGGGGATTAAGAGCTTGAGCTCTTGTCACCACTGCATTGACCGTTTGAATGTTTTTTTCTTCCCAACTAGAAATTTGTTGCGGGGTGCATTCCTTAACCCCATGAATACGACCGATTATAAGATCCGCAATAGGATTAGGAAGAAGACATGCATGGACCTCTCCTGTGAAGAAAGGAGTGTCAATCCTAATAATAGCAGTAGGATAACTTTCCATAGTACCACCAAATGTAACACATTTGATTGTTTTTCCAGTGGCACAGCAAGGATCTATCAGAGACTCCCTAACCCCGACGGTAGTACATCCCGAATCGAAAAGTACTGAGACTAGCCTATCATTTATTAGACCTTTATGTAAGATGAGAGATCCTCTCCCATCATGCGCAACTGTAGCAGGTAGAGCAGGAAGAGGGTGACCACAACTTAGCGTAGATACAGTCGATGAGTCGAACAATGTTAAGCATTGGGGGCATTCAGTTGCTCTCCCAAAATCGAAAGCACAACCAGTGATAGCCCTAGAGTTACCACTATCATTTACTGTATTACAGGCTCCATCAAACTCTTGTTGTGCAGAGTGTGCCTGTTGGAAAGGTCTTTTCTTGTTAAATCTAGGTCTGCCTCGATTATCATTTCCCCTGTAATTATTTCGACTATCATTTCCCCTGTAATTGTTATCATATTGCCTATTGTAATCATCATTCCGGTTTGAATCTCGGTTTCTAAATTCACCATCGTCATAATCTTGACGTCGAGAATGATTACCTCGAAAATTTGAATAGTTATTATTTGGATAGCCTTTGCGAAAGTGTCTCAAATTATTACCACTAAAATTACGAGAACTACCATCTTGTCTCCAATACATAGACGAAGAACCATCATGTGTTGGATTACTCCGCTTCTGGGTGTAATTTTGATTACTTCCCCTATTCCAGTTTTGTTGAGCACCCTGAAATTTTTTTTTGAAATTAGGGCCATATGGTGTTGCCGATGCAGCTGGCAACCCTTCTTTCACTTTAGAATTGCTAACTGTAGCATGGGGATGTGCTGTGGCATACTGACAACAGTATTCCTCCATATCTTTTAAGTTTTTAGGCTTACGCTCATGAAGGAATGCAAGAAAAGAATCATTAACAGATGACAAAACCTTATCTCGCAATAATAAGTCCATTAGACCTTCATATGTTTTCTCAGTCTGAGACAACTCAACCCATCGAGTAAATGTACGACATATCTTTGTAACAAAATCAGAGAAATCTACTCCATTTTCTGGCAACATTGTCCTAAAACGAAGACGATAATCTTCTTCTTTTAGTTGGTATTTTTTTAGCAATGCTGCCCTGACAACATCATAATTAGTCCTCTCATGTTCGACTATTGTCATAATAGTAGTCACTGTGTCACCTGTAAAAAAATGGCATCAGTTGTTCAACATATTTTTCCTTTTTTATGTTATGCGTATCGCACAAAAATTGGAATCTATCTAGATAATCTGCTACGTCATCCTCTAAAGGATTGAAATGAGGTAATTTAATCCTACTAACAAACTCCTTTGTCGTACTCGAAGTTGTTTGCTGAGCACCCGTACTCGCCAATTTCAATTTCTCTAACTCCAAAGTTGCGAGTCTTTCATCAAGTTCCATCTTCTGTTTTCTTTCCTCATGTTCCATTTTTCTAATTTCAGCCTCAGCTTGAGCTTTCCTCTCCTCTGCAGCAGCTTGAGCTTTCCTCTCCTCTGCAGCAGCTTGAGCTTTCCTCTCCTCTGCAGCAGCTTGAGCTTTCCTCTCCTCTGCAGCAGCTTGAGCTTTCCTCTCCTCTGCAGCAGCTTCTTTGTCTAATCTTTTTTGTTCAGCTTCAAATCTCCTTTCCTCCACCTGCATCTGCAATTTCTTTTGTTCAGCAGCAACATCAGCTTCTCTGTCTAGTCTTTTTTGTTCAGCAGCTGCTTCTCTTTCTAATCTTTTCTCTTCAGCCAGAGCTTTTTTTTCTTCTGCAGCAGCTTTTCTCTCTTCAGCAGCTAATGCTTTGTCATACTGAGCAACAGCCCATTGTTCTAACTGTTGACCAGTCTTATCAAGGGCTCTCCCTTGTGTAATAAAGTACTCTAATGTAGACATCTTGTCTACTGAGATTAGTAACTTGCAGAAGTAAATAACTTAAATTATCTCACTTTAATGGGGGACAAGTCTGAAATGTTAGAATTGTATACTCACTTCACTTTATTTCACTCTCTTAGTCTTAGACAAAGACTTTGTATGGTCCTCTTGTTTATATGTAACCAAAAAAATCACTTGAGTACCTGTGGAAAAAAAAATTCCCTTATATCCCACTCACTATGGGCACAAGTCTTTTTTATAAAGAACTTGAACATGTATTTCACCTTGTCTCAATCTTTGTAGATAACAAGTCTTTTATCAAAGAACTTGTATAAATATCTTATATAATAATATTTTATTAACAAACTCTATATGAAGAGTCTACCTTATCAATAATACCAATACATGACCCAGTATATGTATGTAGACTGTGCATGACAGTAATGTAGTACAAACAAACAAAATACAAAGACAAAGATACAAAACAATACAAATGGCAACACTGTTTTAACCAAAAATGTGTAGAGAAATACACAAAAGAAAGGAGAGACCTACAGAATACAAACAAAACAAATCGAAAATCAAAACTGAAAAACAGACAAAATATTACAAAAACAACGTTAAGTACAGTTACATCACAGCTAACATCAATAGCGACCAATTGTCACTAGCAAATTTTCAAATTAAGAAAATTTGCACCTACAGAACGCTTACAGTAAGCCTCGATTAAGTGGCATATTTACTGTAAGACCCACCAACCGAAAAACCCGCAGAAAAATACACAAAAACAGTAGAAGTAACATAAACATATAGCAATCAATTTCAATGTGTTGCAGAACAAGTTCAGTCACAGCTGAAACTAAAATAAATTTCTTGCTCCTTGCGAACACAGAAACGAAATGTCAAACGCGCACTGAACGTCAAATCCACTGTAGCATAAAGTGGTATTCACGAACCAAAGTTACTATGACCTTCTCGAATTAGGACTTGCACATTGAATGTTTACAATTTCCACGTACTGTTTACAAACACTTGACCTCGAACAATGTCGCTTGAATGCTCGGACATAGAAAAGTCTGTTGTTGACTGAAACGTGTAACAACCAGCAGTACTGTTCACAATAGGAACCCGCCTTCTATGCAGTTATGGTCCACGTAGCAAATGCCTAGATGTTAACTTCAGTACTTGTCTTGTTGTGGTTTATGTAGCATTATAATATAAATGCCCGCACTGTTTATCTAGGTCAACCGTTGATGACCTATTTCTGTCCTGTTGTAGCCAAAACTTGCAAATGTAGAATTAGCGCTGTGTGTTACGGCTGTCCCGTGTGTAGCTTAGACCCACAGATCAGAAGTGTAATGTGTACTTGTCCTTCTTGTAAATTTCTGGACAAAACTGGAGACAACATATATGTAACAGCCAACCAGGAATGTAAATTTCTGGATCCATTAATGTCAACAATAATGTCAAATGCTCGCTCTGTTCTTTCTAAACTCACAGATCTGGTCCATCAGAAATGTAAGTTTCTAGGCCACATTGGCGACAAGAAATGTATCTTAAGAGCCCACGTAACTGGTCCACCAGAAATGTAACATAAATATTAAAAAACTCATAATCAAAGAATTACTGAACCGGAAAATTGGCCAGAATTGATCAAATAAAAGTGTCAGTAGTCAAACGATTGAAAACCTTAGTCACAGTCTGTTTGCATATGCGTACTAATTTAAGTAATGATGCAAGATAGAAATATGTCAGTCATAAGTCATCAGTCAAGGAAAGAAAAGGAAAGTCAAATGCATTAATTACATACATCATGAAAATACAAGAGAAAGGAAAAAAAATTAATGAATACATTACTTTTGCTTAACAAAATGACAAAAAGAAAAAGGGAACTAACTAATATTTGAAAATGCATGAATAAAAAATTGAGAGGATATCTCTCTGAAAGAAAGCATTTTACTAAATCTAAAGATGAGAAAAGGAAATTTAAAAAAAAAAAATGAGAAGTCATATATGAAAATATTAAATCATAATGGATTTAAATTAAAAAGGTTAATGCTATAATGTCAAATTGATGGGATCACTTTCCCGAATATATCTAATAGCCATTGAACGCGAAGATAACTGTTAATAAAGTCATCTCATTTGAATAAACTTGTCTATCTCTGGCGAAGAATACAATGTCCCACAAAATATTTTGTGCATGCGTAGGATCACAGTTACAAATGTGAATATTGTCATTAGGAATAGCAAGTCAATTTCAATAGTACCAAGTACACAAGCTCCTCCAGAACTCTTGAGATGTTCGTAAAATGTTAATGTGAGAGATCATTCTGAGAGAATTGTGCAACCAATGTTTGACCAATGCCGTCAGATAGACTGCTGATGGATCGTCACGCACAATTATCGTACGTGTGATGGAAGTAAATTCAAACGAAAGTGTATGTCCATGATTATCGAATGTTCGACAGGTGCTGACAGGTAGGCTGCTGGTGGATAGTTATAAACATGTTCATAAGTGTGCCGAAACAAGTTGAAGTGACAGCGTAAGTTCATGAAATCAAATAACGGTTGGCAACTGTTCCGAAAGGGGAGCAAAGAATAGTAACACTGTTCCATGCCAAGCATGTCGTAGAAAGCGACTAAGGAGGGTTGGCGTTGGGCCGGTTACCCCATCCCGTAAAAAATTTAAACCACAAAAACTTCAACAAACATGGACAAGTCAATTAAAGATGGCACGTGACAAGAGGACTTGGCATGTGTTTGTTGAAGGCCTATGCTCCTTTGGGAGTGGAGGGTTATGAATAAATGAATGAACTGTTCATACGGTGCTGTCAGATAGGCTGCTGGTGGAAAGTCATACACATTTCATGTGTGTGCCGTAGGCAAGTCAAAAGCAGCGTTAGTTCATCGTATTATGTTCTGATTGAGGACATCATGATAGGACGTCGGCTACAACATTTGAAGAACTTGGGTGTGCCTGAATCTTGTATTGGAATGCCTGAAGTAGAATAGCAAAGCGGTCCAATTTTGGATTCTTGTGATTCAATTTTTTGAGAAAAGCAAATGCTTTCTGAAAGGACTGAATAATGAATGGGGAACCCAGAAGATAGCGTTCCAGTTTTTGTATGGCCCAGATTATCGCCAAATGTTCACGCTCTATAACTGGATATTTCTTCTGTATGTCCGAAAGTTTGCGGGATATATACACACTCACACACACATATATATATATATATATATATATATATATATATATATATATATATATATATATATATATATATATATATATATATATATATATATATATATATATATATATATATATATATACAGTATATACAGCGTGTTCCACGAAAAAGCGGCCCGTGACGTCATGGAATGCTGACGTATTGTGTCGGAAGTAGTGTGAATGGTCAAGTAGTCCTACTTATTACACATAAGTCCTAGCGTTGTAGAAATGTGACGTCCTAACAGTTGGCACTCTACATTTTTTGGCATTACCGACCGACCCTGTTGTACGCCATTTTGAGATCAACTGCTGTATGCTACTCTTTGATAATCACGGAACATAATTTAGATCAATCTAGTACTACTTAGAACCTTTTATAACCGACATATTAGTAAACATTGAAAAATGCTGAAAAATCTGGCTACTTTCACTTTTTGAATGGGGCCGCTTTTTCGTGGAACACCCTGTACATATATATATATATATATATATATATATATATATATATATATATATATATATATATATATATATATATATATATATATATATATATATAGAAAGAGAGAGAGAGAGAAAGTGAGAGAGAGAGAGAGAGGTTGCTAACATCGAAACGCCTCCCAACCGCCCGCCAAGACATAGAACTATCAAACATGTAAAAGAAATAGAAAAAAGGCTTACAATACACGTGCAAAGGTCAACACAAACAGAAGAAGGCCACTTATCTGAAAAACTGCGTTCCGACAGATGCTCGTCCGTGGAAGGCTTGAGAGTTGCATGCAGAACATGATGTAGCGAAGAAACATTAAAAAAGCATCCGTCTAGGCAGATAATCGACACGAAGTTCATATTATGTTGATAGAAGACATGCAAAACATCGTGAAGTGGATTTGAAATAGTAACTTGAAGCATGAACAATGGCGAATATTGACGACTGCAAAAGCCGGCAGATATGCGCAGTGCTGATACTGGGTGTGTAAATGTGTCCAACGGTGCAGACGTGGAAAAAATGACGATTTTGTTTCAAATATCCTGCAGAAGACGCAGCAATAGAGACCGCAGTCAGCGACTCATAGCTTGACTGCCTGCGTCAGGACCAGTGAACCAGAGCTGGTCAAGACCGTGCTCCACCTCTGGAAACAGTCTGCAGCAGTGCAGGCTGGCTGAGCGAGCACGGATCGCAATGGGAAGGCAAACCCGGTCCTAAAAAATGCCGTGCAGAAGTCGGATGTGTCGACCGAAAGGTGCAGATATCACAGCTTAGGCGTAAACAGACACAACGCCACCACCTTCTATTTCAGGGCGAACGAGGAAGAAGAAGAAGAAGAAATATCCTGCAGCTCGATCCGAAACATACTGGTCGCCAATTTATATGTTTTTACGACTAGAATCCTTTGGGATGTGGGGACATATTTATATTAAAGAGTTCATCTTGCTATGTTATCGAATGCACCAGGGTTTGGTCATGCAGGACACGAAACTGGCACAATAACTCAAGTCGCCGGGTAGTAGGTCCACAATACACATGTAGTACATATTTATTACGTTTTCTTCACATTGCAATAGCAATGAAGAATCTTCAAGATCTGTCTCCTCATAGATATGGGCAGTCCATAAGGCAATAAGAATGCATGTTGAAATAATACATATATTCGTCTTCTCTATTCAGTTC
The DNA here is from genome assembly GCA_024509875.1 of Oreohelix idahoensis. Classification (NCBI taxonomy): domain Eukaryota; kingdom Metazoa; phylum Mollusca; class Gastropoda; order Stylommatophora; family Oreohelicidae; genus Oreohelix; species Oreohelix idahoensis. Next base: position 114,060 of record JAMPIV010003630.1, read on the forward strand.
TGGCCGTTCTGAATAAGACGTGCGTGTCATTCACGGACACCCAAGTAATGCGAACCAGAAACGTAATTTATGTTTCTTCTTGTATAAATTACTTCTCTTTAAGGTGCGGAACTTCTTATAAGTTCAGGACTATCATAACGATCGTTGAAACAAGTGGCGTCCTTCAAAAATATAATGATGTCACGTAAAGATACTTAATTTCTCCCAAATTTAGGGAGCTCGAAAAATACCTTTTGCTTGGACGAATGAAACATATGAAGGGCCCAGAATATTAGCCGTTAGAAAAAATTTGTGCAAACGCGTTACGTCATTGACAACCGGCGAGGTATACTAATATATAGCGTTCAGTACAAGTTAAAGATCGTGCAAAACATGTTTTTACCACAAATAGGGATATCACCTCAAATAACAATGGATATATGCCTGCGTGTGGCAATATACCAAAACGTATTACTTTTATTCCTTAACAAGTGGTTATATATGAGGCTGGCAACCTCAACATATGCAACTAGTATATTCATAAACCATACAGCAATAGCTAGTGTTTGTTTTATGCTAATTCGATCAGAAACGAGAAAGCAGCAGTGATGAACGATGATTACGTAACATGTACCTAGAGTGTAAAATATCGTCGTTTTGTGAGATATATGTACCTTGTTAATTGTAATTTAGGCAAATCATTGCAGTCACGCTGGGCAAGCACATTTTTTCCCAGTTCATTAAGCAGAAATATTACGGTAATTTCAAATCATATTGAGGACATAATCAAAGAGTTATACTGTGTACACTCAATGAGAGTAATTATTCAGAGAGGCTAACCTTGGTGGGTGAATAGCCAGACAATGCGCCTGTTAATTTGCAGCCTGCAAATGTACTTTGCAGAGTTATTTGTTCTTTTTATTTTGTGTTAAGTTCGTGGAACGAATCTATCAGACTGTACATGTTACAAAGCTGCAAGTCCGAAGTTCCTTCGCCACTAGCTTTGAGTTAAAAGCAGGGAATCAACACTAATCGCCTACACTGAACGAGTTGAGTGGAGAAGAGCCCGCATCACAGAAGAATGGACGAAATCACGGCTGCAGGACTCACGTAGACAAGCTAAGTTTATTAAGGAAACAGAAAAAAAGGACAATTGTTTTTATAAAATCCTCAACCCAAGTCTCAGTGAAGATAATTTAATTACGTCTAAAATCCACCATCATTCCATCGCTATCTTAACCTGTCAAGACTAATTAATTATGTATTATGTTAAATGTTAGTTTAAAACAAAACAATCGTAGTTGATTCAGTTTTTATCGGTATGAAAGAAAACGTATGAGCAAGACTTTATATATATATATATATATATATATATATATACATCCAGACATATATCTACATCTATAGAGCAAATACTTATAAAATAATTTTGCTGGATTTACACCAGCTGGGGAATTGAACGGGCGAAGGATCGGATATATGTTAATAGTGCTCTACCCTCTGCAGCATTGTTCTTGACTTCTGATAACATCATGTAAATACGACCTTGAGATAGAAGCGTCATTATCCTTCTAACTACAACTCTGCCAAGAGTAATCTCGTGCGAAGGTAGACACATTTGAAGACTCATATTAGATACTCTTGTGTGTTGGCCGCTGGTGAACCACTACTGCAGAGCTAAGGGGAGGCAATCCGTGACAAACATTACACATCTGTTATTGTTATTGTTAATCAGAATCGACTTCACTGCACTCCGGGCAAATACATAGGTGCTCAGTCTCCCTCAGCAAATGTCCAAGTGTAAGAATGCTAATTGTACCTGTAGCACGCTGGTTGTACATACGACGGATGCATCCTCTCTTACGACCATTTCTCCTAGTCCCACGTTTGAGGCTAAACTCGAACAGCCTCAGCCTTCTTCATTCATCCATTGCAGTGTCATTATCCAGCAGGCGATCATTAATAGCCCTTAGTATCTCTCCATTATCCATGTGCTGTATCCCCACCATGGTTGCTCTCGAGGCCAGACTGCAAGCTCTCTCATTGCCACGTACCCCTGCATGACCAGAATAGTATATCTACACCAGTTTTTCAGAACTTGAGGCTTCTATTGATGTTTTTCATTCCTACCGCTGCCATTTATTCTGAACTTTTAGAAGCATGGCTTGAGAGTCTGACAATATAACTGTCCCGGTTGATGGAGTTTCAGACAGCCACCTCAGTACTGCAGTAAATGCCTCTACCTTCATTCTCATGCTGGAGGTTGTTGTCATGTAGGCTCCACTCTACACCAACACTTGCACTGTCCCGTAAACAGATACTACACATAAAGCCCCAATATGTTGGTAGTTTTTGTCATTATTCTAGCTTATCTGTGATTCAGGAGGAAGAATCTTCCTTCCCTGATATTCACATGTCTTTGCCTACACCTGCCTTGGATTCCACAGAATCTTGGAGGAATGTTGATATTTCATCTTCTTTAACATCTCAGCAACATTGACAGATATCCAATCTACTAGAATCGTTTTCTGATGTTCTCACTGACCTACCTGGTCAAACATCCGTTTTTTCTTATGATATCATTCTTACTCATGATATTCCTATCCGTCTACGTCCTTATCCTGTTCCTCTTCATTATCAAAACAAAACATCACTCGAGCTAGTTCAGATGTTGAGTTCAGGAATTATTGAAAACAGTAATTCTCCATATTCCTCACCATTAGTTATTGTCTGGACAAAGGATAATAATATTAGATGGCACGTATTTTATCGCAAACTAAATGCTAAAACCGTTTTGGATGCTGAACCTCATCCTTTGCTTGACGATTTACTATCTCGTCTATCCAATGCTAATCTCTTCTCAAAAACAGATCTGACTAAAAGTTATTGGCAGTTTCCATTAACCGAACAAGCTAAACCTCTAACTGCGTTTTCGACTCCACGTGGGTTATACCAGTGGAACGTCATACCTTTCCGGCTCATGAACGCACCTGCCACATTCATTCGAATGATGCGTAAAATGTTGTCTTATAGATCTGATATCATAACCTACATTGATGATATATGTTTGTTTAGTTCATCTTTTGACGAACACTTGGTAGGACTTCGTTGTCTTTTGGATACTCTTCGGTTTCATAATCTTACTGCAAGGCCTACGAAAGTTCAGACTGCATTTAAGGAACTTACTTTTCTTGGTCATACTATTGGTTCTGGTCGTCTTCAGACTATACCTCAAAATGTTTCCAAAATTCTTAACTTATCTATCCCTTCTACAAAGAAACAAGTTCGCAGTCTTCTGGGATTGGTTCAATATTATAGTCGATTCATTCCTAACTTGTCAAATATCACGGCGGTACTGTCATCCTTATTACGTAAGGGAATGCCAATAAAGGTAAATTGGTCGAATGATTGCCAGACAGTGTTTGATAAAATTTTACAAATTTTTTCTTCACCTCCCATTTCAAGGTTGCCTGATATTACAAAAGTATATATTCTTCGAACAGATGCGAGTGGTTTTGGTTTGGGAGCCTACCTTTTGCAAGAGTACAACGGGATCTATTCATCCTACCTTATACATTTCCCGGAAACTATCAGAGACAGAGAAGAAATATTCGTAATTGAAAAGGACTTGATACCCTGTGTGTGGGCTACTTAAAAATTGAAGCGTACCTCCTTGTAGCATTCTTCATAGTGCAGACAGACCAAAAATCGGTCGCGGCTTTGAAGCGAGCAAATAACAGAAATCCTAAGCTCGCGCGCCTCTCAATATTGCTCCAGCCTTTTGACTTTGATATCCAGTCTATACCAGGATCTGACAATGTCGTAGCGGATTCGCTATCAAGAAATCCAACATCAATACCTGAAGACTGATTATTACTCAAGAAACGCTCAAGTACTTCATGACATTTATGTGCAAACACACATTTTCTTGATGCATGCAAGTCACTATCGTTTGAAACCTGAAATAGTTCATTTTTCGTCCATTGATTGACATCATACCAACTTACCGATGAATATCTTACTGTACAACTCGTTGAGATCTACCTACACTCGGAGATCAATTTTCCTCTGAACAAAAATGTAACAAGAATGTACACCTTCCATATAGTCAAAATACTTGCCAGAATTAATTGCTGTAGGATTTAAACGTTGGACTTTATAATATGCAGCGTTACTTTTGACTTTAAGACAATAGAATTGATTCTTTACTACTCCTGACTTTGAGGGATATACAGATTATGGAATGCTTTTTCCTGGATTTGGAGCATACTGGACTATGTGTTCCCTATTGGACTTTGAATGTGATGTTAATAATTTTTATTAATGCAGATTTTAGACTTTAATTTTTAGTTACATTAATTAAACTTACTATTATTATTTAGATAGATTAATTATTATCTTTCTATCACATTTTCTCTGATTTGCAATAATTTTGGATAGATAACTAATGATTTATTTTTTCCTTTTATGCTATTCATACTTACTTCCCTTTTTCCTTTGTTCTGTCAACTTTTCCTTACTAAAATACTTTCTTTTCTACTTGTACTTCCTTTTTTTTATGTAAAATGTTTGCCTCGATTTGGTGAGGCGCGTCCCGTTCAACCTAGTCGGTTATATTAGGGCGCATGACTAAATATAAAAGACCCTTAGATCTGGGGTATTACCTACTATAACTGTTCTGTCATATATGTACACAAACATAACTTACATTATTAACTTACTAACTTACAGAGTGTCGACATAACATTATATTATTTTCTTACTTCACATCTCTGCATTGTCATACATATCTTACATTCTTCTCTCTACGTTGTTTATTTAATATTACACATTAATTAAGTGTACTATAACTATATTTAGTAGATATTTTGTGTTAAATGCTTAATAAGTATTATACGAGGGAAGGTCAAAAAGTAATGCCTCCTATTTTTTATGTATGTCAATACTGCATCGGTGTGCAATTTGTAAATTTAGCAGGATTCCTCAAACACTCTTCTGCACTGTATAGCATTACCAACCTGTTTCAGTAACAGGTGGCACCACTGTAACAGTTTAAAAATGGCTGCCAAAGACGTTCGGTTAAAACAACGTTATATCATAGAATTCCTCAATGCTAAAGGCGAGACCACAATTTGCATCCACGAACGTTTGAAGAATGTTTATGGAGATTCAAAAATGGATGTTAGCACTGTCCGACGTTGGGTACATCGTTGTGACGAAGCTGAAGTAGGTCAATCCTCAATGGCTGACGCAAAGCGGACTGGCCGTCCGTCTACCGCAGTAACTCCACACAACATTCATCGGGTTGATGGCATCATTCGTGGTGACCGTCGGGTAACACTGGATGAACTTTCTTCCATGTTGTCCATTAGTAAAGGCAGTGTCCAGAACATCATTAATGACCTGGGTTATTCAAATGTTTGTGCACGGTGGGTACCCAGAATGTTAACAGACAAACATAAAGAAAAAAGGAAAACCATAGAAATCAACCGCCTGCACCGTTATGAAACTGAAGGAGAAGAGATTTTATCGAATATTGTGACAGGTGATGAGACTTGGGTTCTTTTTTTTGAACCAGAATCCAAGAGGCAGTCAATGGAGTGGTATCACACAACATCGCGGACAAGAAAGAAGTTCAAAAGTTCACCATCTGTAGGGAAAGTTATGGCCTCCGTGTTTTGGGATGAGAAGGGTGTGATTCTTCTCGACTTCTTGGAACAGGGAAACATGGTGAATGCAGACCGTTACATTGAAACTTTGAAGAAGCTTAGAGGTCGTCTTCGGCGACTTTACCCATTAAAAGATCAGAGAACTGCACTACTGTTGCACGATAATGCCACGCTACACACCGCTAAACGCACCATTGATGCGATTGCAGAATTTGGCTGGACATTATTAACACATCCCCCTTACAGTCCCGATCTTGCACCTTCTGACTTCCATCTGTTTGGACCACTGAAAAAAGATCTTCGCGGACATCACTTTGAGGACACCGAGACCCTTAAACGCGCCGTACGCCAGTGGTTTAGGAAAAAGGACACACATTTTTACCGTGCGGGTCACATGCCCTTGTGAGAAGATGGACACAACTGTAACGAATAACGGAGACTACATTGAGAAATAAATTTTATAAGGTCAGACTTGGGGCTATGTTTCAATGTGAATTTTATCTGTTTTCTTGCCTATTAAATAAAATTAAAAATTACGAGGCATTACTTTTTGACCGTCCCTCGTATTAGACTCTATTCTTATTGACTACTGACGACGTTCTCTACTCAGTAACATTATTTACATTTGTCTTAACATGATTTTGACTTAGAATTATTTTGGACAAACGCTATTGACTGTTAATTGTAAAAATATCTGGCCGTCTGTTCATACATTCTTTCGCAATTTTTTCCTTAAATCTCATTTCTATTTTTCACGTGAAATTTTTCATGATTTTTTTTTAACCCATAGTCCGGGGAAATTGTTAAGGCAGATTATAATGTATTTTACATATTGACCACACTTAGTTTTGTTAGCAGTTTAATCTATGCGGTAACAATTCTATCTGGGGCCAACATGATGTATTTTGCACCATTTTTAATTATAAGTGAACGCGTTGTAAGGTTTAAGTCACTAGGTGATTATGACGTAGTATGTTCTGCGGTAATTTATGCAGACTGTTAATCGAGGCCTTCTGTTGTATGAATCCGTCAGAGTAAGACGTTGATGCTATCGCTCCCAAGTTTATGAAGTTTTAACAGTTCTCATACGTGGCTTACGAAATTGAGAAGGCCGCCACTAATATCCAAGAAGATGCCGAATTAAGTATGGAAGTTCAATGATTTTTTTTATGCAGATGAATTTTGCGGGAGTAATCAATATTAATCTCCATATTCTGGTTGTCAATACTTGGGTGTTAACCGTTATCGGCAACTCTAGTAAATAGGCCAGGTATGAGGTGATGTATCACGGACTGTCTTCTTTTTGATCCTTAGCCACCGACCGTCAAAGCAGTCAGTGGCTATCACGCCTAGTGGCGTCTTGTAGGGCAACAACAAATTGATTCCACTTTGCTCGGTCGGCAGCCATTCTTCGTACAGTACCCCAACTCTGGTTCATTCTTTGCATCTCAGCCTCCACAGTCCTCCGCCAGGTTGTTTTTGGTCGGCCTCTCTTTTGTTTTCCTTCAGGGGTCCAAAGCATAGCTGTTCTTGTGATGGCATCGGGGTCTCTTCTGAGGACATGGCCAGCCCAGCTCCAGCGTCTGCCAGCTATGATGGTGTGCATGTCCTCTTGCTTGCTCCGAGTAAGCAGATCTTGGTTGGTGATGGTATTCGGCCAAAAGATTCGGTGAATTTTTCTTAGGCATGTTGTGTGAAAAGAGGACAATTTCGACATTTCATTCTCTATAACTCTCCAGCATTCCGCACCATAGAGAAGCACAGAAAGCACACAGCTCTGATATAATCTTAACTTTGTGCTTGTGCTGTATTGAGAGGACTTCCAGATGTTATTTAGGCTAAAAAAAGGCTGTTCTTGCCTTATTCATTCTGATGTTGATGTCTTTGCATGCCCCGCCGTCTGGTGTTACTATGCATCCTAGGTATGTGAAGGTGTCTGTCTGTACCTGTTGCTGATTCCTTCCTGATATGGGCTCAGGGTTGCTCACATTGAGCGTCATGACCTCTGACTTCTTTAAATTGATGTTCAAGCCCACCTGCTGGCTAAACGTATTAAGTCTATCCGTTTTTTCCTGGATGTGTTGATGTGAATGCGCTAGTAGTGCAATGTCATATGCATATTCCAGATCTTCCAATGTAGAAAATGTAGTCCATCTTATTCCTCTTGGACTGCCCTCTGTTGTCTGGCGCATCACCCAGTCTATGACTGTTAAAAATAGAGTCACATACTGTACGAGATTCTATATATGCATTTATGCCATTGTTTCATGAACATTATTCTATGCTTCGTAAATAAAGATGCTGTATCTGTGGACCCTTACTACAAGTTGTTGGAGGTCGATTTATGAGGAATTGTTCTTGCACAAGCTCATGACATTCAATACATCTCATTAGCACGATGCGCATTACAGAGGTCAGATATGAAGTAATAATCTTCTTCTATCACTCAATCTCCAATATAACAAAACCATCCGTAACAAGATTACAGTTATATAACTAGGTGCATCAACAAATACATTGTCAAGTAAACAGATACTACACATCAAGTCCCTTACTTACTTAGTCGTTCCCCTTCTACCGTGAGGTGTAGATGTTTGGAAGAGAGAGCGCCAGACCATTCTATCAGCTGTCTTCTTCCTGGCCTGGTTCCATTCTAGTCCTCGGTCCTTCAAAGATTGTCTAATGTTGTCCTCCCAGCGGACTCTGGGTCGTCCTGGAGGTCTTGATCCCTGGCTCTTTGTTTCCCATGCTTGTCGTAGTAGCCGATCTTCTCCCATTCTGCAGACATGGCCAAACCATCTTAGTTGGGACTGTTCTATTTGGGTCTGCAGCGGATGGGATTTTAGGCCTTGACGTATCGTCTGGTTGCGGACCATGTCTCTTCTTGTTACTTCAACCACTTTCCTCAGATACCTCATTTCTGAGGTTTGGATCTGGCTTTTGTGGGTTGTAGTCATTGCCCACGACTCGCATCCATATGTCAACACATCAAGTCCCAACTCTAACAACTGACCAACTAGATTACAGTTATATAACTACGGGTATAAATATAAAGCAGACAATCCGTCAACAACGAGCAAAATACCGTAGAACAAAAGAGACAGTTTATCACTGACATATGAAAAAAAACCACAGTGAAACAATATTTTGAAACAAGAAGTGAGACACACTGAAACTATAAATAACTAACTGGAATTTCAGAGCCCACATGTCGTCCATTACTTAAAAAAAAGTGTTATTAACACACGTGATACTTTATTTTATTTGGTAAAAGTTGCTCTAGACAAGAAGAGAAGAATAAATCAAACAACATAAATACAGGACTTATGACAATGGTTATAACGAACACAACAACAAATGAGAATACCACTACAAAAATAATTATTATTTTCGTGACTACCACGGTCACACAAGAGAAACCAATAGCAAGGGATCCAGATCTCCAGGAATACCCAGAGTTTGCTGGGGGGACAACATTAGATAATCCCTGAGGGACCGAAGACTGGACTGGAACCAGGCCAAAAGAAACACAGCTCACATGATAACATATCCGAGAAGGCTAGACATCATATCTCACTACCCAGGGGATCAGGGAGGAGTATATCATTGTTGTACCCACTGGTTCTGACAAAATTCCATCCAAAATATTTCCTGTACTGGGTTTGAACCCGGTACCTTTAGAATTAAAGGCGGGCGCCACACCTCACATCTACTCCAGCCCCCAGGGTCCGGCGCCCAGAGTAGAAGAGAAGAGGAACCGGACCCCAGGGTAGAAGAGGAACCGGCCCCCAGGGTAGAAGAGGAACGACCAAGTAAGAAAAAGTCTTTAAAAGATTGTTGTAGTGCGCTATTTGGCGCCATTAACACATTTTGTTGTGCTCATCTGCGACTAAAACAAAATTACGATTATAAGCAATTATCATTGAAAGTGACAGAGGATATAAGTGTTCACTACTTTAAAACGTGCATCAAACTCCTTATTATTTAAAGTATTTTTATTCTAAACATGGGAAACAAAACACGTTTTAACAATTTAAAAATGTACTGATCAAAATAATATAATATTCTATGCCTTACATAATTTGGTAAAATGAATTGACAAAATTGAATAAATAATGAACGTCTGTTTTTAAGTTTGATATTTTTGTAATAGTTGAATTGTTCCCCTTTGGAAATAAATAGAATGTATTCCCCTAATTTATTTTCTCTCTGCTGTTTAAAGTATCACGTGGTTAAGTTTGATTTGTTTGTTTCACTTTCGTCTAAGATTCAACATCCCGTCAAAACCTGACAAGAGGTGTGATCTTTTGGTCATAAGTGGGCTATTTTTGACCGCTGGACTGTTATCTCTGTCCTTTTTTCTTCTTTTTAAATTAAGGGGGGGGGTGGGGGGGTGGGGGGGGGGGGGGGGGGGGCGGTGAAGACTTTTATTAGCCAGGAAAAGGTCTATTTCTGTGAAGGACCACTAGCTGGCGGTCTGGCCGTCACGTTGCAGATTTATTCGAGTGTTGCTGCTTACTCAGTTCGTATACTTATTTATTTATATATTCTAAGTATAATGATTTTACCTCTATATCTATTATTGCTAGTGTGCCGACGTGTCGTTAAAAGTACTACTACCTGAAATGAAGAGCCATGTGTGTTTTTTTGTTTCCTCTTGTGTCTACCGATAGAGTGGTCTTCCTTAGCTCCAGCTGATTTATGATTTTGTCAATGATCATTTGACGTATGGTGTCTAAAATTGCAATAAGTAATTCTTTCTTTGGATTGTTTATTGTTTGACTGTGTTGTTTTATTTGATATGTCAGTGATAAATTGTATCTCTTGTTCTACGGTTTTTGTTGGTGGAGTGTCTGTTTTATTTTTCTACTAGTATTTATATAACTGTAATCCCTGTAGACAGACGTCAGAGTTGGTGTTTGATGTGTAGTTTCTGCTTACGTGACAGCGTGCTTGTTGTCAATCTATTTATTGTCTTAGTTAAACGTTTCAACAATCATTCTCATACCACTATGACACATATTAATAATTTCATAAAACAAATGTGATAGCTTTGCAGTTCTGCTCCAGTCAGATCATAAGTAGATTAGTATTACTAATCTATTGCAGTTGGATCGTCTGTAGCTCTGTCAACTTACAACTATGTCATAGGCATTTCTCTGTAGTTCTATCAACATTACATATCTTTCTCAGTTATCTCAGCCCATCTGTAGTTCTGTTAACAATACAAATCTGTTCCAGACAGATCATCTGTAGTTCTGTCAACGTTACAAATCTGTCCCAATTATCACAGCCCATCTGTAGTTCTGTAAACAATACAAATCCGTTCCAGGCAGATCATACGTAGTTCTGTCAACATTACAAATCTGTCCCAGTTATCTCAGCCCATCTGTAGTTCTGTGAACAATACAAATCTTTTCCAGGCAGATCATCTGTAGTTCTGTTAACATTACAAATCAGTACCAGTTATCTCACCCCATCTGTAGTTCTGTAAACAATACAAATCTGTTCCAGGCGAATCATATGTAGTTCTGTCAACATTACAAATCTGTCCCAGTTATCTCAGCCCATCTGTAGTTCTGTAAACAATACAAATCTGTTCCAGGCAGATTATCAGTAGTTCTGTTAACATTACAAATCAGTACCAGTTATCTCACCCCATCTGTATTTCTGTTAACAATACAAATCTGTTCCAGACAGATCATCTGTAGTTCTGTCAACATTTCAAATCTGTCCCAATTATCTCAGCCCATCTGTAGTTCTGTAAACAATTCAAATCTGTCCCAGGCAGATCATCTGTAGTTCCTTCAACATTACAAATCAGTCCCAGTTATCTCAGCCCATCTGTGGTTCTGTAAACAATACAAATCTGTTCCAGACAAATCATCTGTAGTTCTGTCAACATTTCAAATCTGTCCCAGTTATCTCACCCCATCTGTAGTTCTGTAAACAATACAAGTCTGTCCCAGGCAGATCATCTGTAGTTCTGTCAACATTACAAATCAGTCCCAGTTAGGTCAGCCCATTTCTTAGTTTCAGGGTAGCAATGGTTCTGGTTTCTGAGGAAGAAAGTCCATAATTTATGACCAGTTTGATTAAAGTTGGGTTAACAAAAACATAAGTACAGCTTCATACTAGGACACAGTACACACAAAATTGTCAGCGTTACGGCCAGGTCTTCATCAAGGTCACAACTAAGGAAAACGGAAGGGCAAAGAAAGAATTAAAAAGAAAAATTCATAACAAATAAATACAAAAGATTAATTAAGAGAAACGTGTATTCTTTTAGCAAGTTCACTATTTGTTTTTGTAAATGTCTCTCTTGGCACAAAGTTGCCTCCCATAATATTGGTTTACGTTGAGGTATGACAGTCATTTTGTACGTATATATATATATATATATATATATATATATATATATATATATATATATATATATATATATATATACACACACACATAAATGGTTTATGGTTTGTGAGTATTGTCTATGACTTAAATTACGTTTAGGAGCCGCGCTGGTGTAATGGGAACCACACTGCGCTGGCAATCGAGTGATCAGGGTTCAAGCCCGGGCGAGCTCATTTAAAGAAATGTCGTCGACCGGGATATGGACAGGATTAATACGAGCCAGGGCGAAAACATTTGAATGAGTGTCGTCGACCAGGGACTGACGGCTCCTGAGCCGACCCAGCTCTAATGGGTACCCTCCGAAGACGGCGATTAAAAAAAAATATTACGTTTGTGAGTTATTAAAGTTTAGAACTGAAGTACAATAAGACAACATGAGGATATTCATGATCACAACAGTAAGTCATCTTTATTACGTTTGACAACATAACGTTTACTGAGGGGAATGCATACAATGTTCTCCATATAACTCTGAATTATTGGTGACCTTGTTTTCTTTTTTAACTCAGAATTTTCATCCTTTCATTTTGTTAACCATTTTTTTTTTATAATTCCTATTTTTACGGCATCTTTTTAATGATTTTTTTGAAGATTTGGTCCGAGCACACAAACATAATTCACTTTTCTTAATTATTTTGCTGTGTTTAGCAGTTGATGAAATATTCACACAGTGACATCTTTGGTTATTTATGATTTAATTGTGTCTTAGATCTGGATTGTGTACGCGATGATAATACATTAACATAGTACACACACCGACACCACTCACACACAAGGTCAATGCACATAACGATCTCTTTGCTTGCCGTTCAATTGATAAGGAGGTAACTTTAAGACAAGCGAACCAATTATTTTTGAAAACAAGTAACCACTTTATTAAAAATAGTATTTTTCTTTTAATATTATTTCCAGAAAATCTTATAATTACATAAATTGGACAATGTACGTGATTTTAATAGTATAAATATCTTATTTAATATATTTTAGTAATGGAAATTTTAAGTATTTTAATCAATAAAATTATAAATTATGTGCTTGACGCACATGTCGGTCAAGTCAAACATTTGTTCTCTGTAACCTCTTAATGGTAATACATTATCAAAACTGACCAATTCTGTACTTACCAAAATGCTGTTAAAAAAATAATAAATTGCAATTTGCTTGTGTTTTCTGTACCACAGGTGGGGCTAAAGTTTACTGTCCCGAGTTCTATAGCCCATTGCGGTGGTTCCACAGCCAGCATGATGCCTTTTGTGCAGTTACACTGAACCTCTTCAGTGCCCTTGTTCTTGACTGTCCCCTCAACCCCAATAGTTTCAAAATATCATACACTAAAGCAGCCACGTTCCCTCTTTCACTCACTTCAACAGCCATGACCCTTACAGTGAACCCATCGTGTCAAAGGTCTGCGGTGTGACGTGTATATGCAAATATCGCTTCCTTATCCGTACACCTTTGTTTTCCCCATCCAATGTGTATAATTTTTGCTACGCAAAACCCACGAAATTTCTGGCTGTCTTAACTCATATTCTAGCCACGCCTATTTTTTCATGGTTTAATGCGCTGATGAGCGTCTACCTAGATTCGCAACTGTCATTGCATTCAGGGAAGCGAATCAAGTGTGTTTGCGTGAGCTCACGCGAGCAGAGCCGTCAGGATTACGATGACCGGCAGATTGCACATGCCCAAAACACGTTGAAGATAATTAGCTTTGAAGTTCTCTACAACGAGAAGCAAATCCTGTGATGTTGTTCATACAGGGAGAAAATCGCTGATATCAGAAGCCTTTGTTGTCGATTGGCAACGTCGAACAGAGGGAACGTAGAATTCTTTATCTCGGGAACAAATCTTCTTGATTTCCCTGGCAATGACGAAGGTGCGAAAATTCGCATCTTTTAGAGATTACTTACTTAGTCGTTCCCCTTCTACTATGAGGTGTTGAGATAATTACACCAATTCCGTATATATTCTGTCTTCACTCTAATTCAGTTATCAGTCTCTCAGAAATTTCGGATAAATCTAAGAACGCCAGACTGGGAATCATTTTATTCCATAAATGACTTAAATTGTCCCCGTTGTGGTGGGTTTTGATATTAAAGAAATAGATATTATTTGTAACAGATGTGAGGTCAGCTGTGCAAGCCCCTCACTTACTTACGTAGTCGTTCCCCTTCTACCGTGAGGTGTAGAGGTTTGGAAGAGAGAGCGCCAGACGATTCTATCAGCTGTCTTCTTCCTGGCCTGGTTCCATTCCAGTCCTCAATCCTTCAAAGATTGTCTAATGTTGTCCTCCCAGCGGACTCTGGGTCGTCCTGGGGATCTGGATCCCTGGCTCTTTGTTTCCCATGCTTGTCGTGGTAGCCGATTTTCTACCTTTCTGCAGACATGGCCAAACCATCTTAGTTGACACTAATCTACTTGGGTCTGCAGCGGGTGGCATTTTATGCCTTGACGAATCGTCTGGTTGCAGACACCGTCTCTTCATGTTACTTCAACCACCTCCTCAGATACCTCATTTCTGAGGTTTGGATCTGGCTTTTGTGGGTTGTAGTCATTGCCCATGACTTGCAAGCCCCTCAGGTTAGTTATTTATGAATATGTTCTCAGGGATCCTGTCTGCTACCACCCTATGACCTCAACCTGTCATATATCTTCTCCTAGTTAAGTTTAAAGGTGTGTGAGTGTTGTCTAGCTAGATGTCTAGGGTACATTCGATGTAATGTATTGAAATGACAACACTACACTTATAAATTAATGAACAATAATGAAACAAGTCAATGTTAAAGTTTAAACGTTAAATCTTTTTTTGTGTACAATTTATGTTCCGGTATCGCAGTTCCTTTTTTGGATACCGGAGTACTGAAAACTCAAGGTGATAATGAAATGTATTTACAACAATTAATTCAAAGTATAACTGAGTCGTTTATTATTCACAACTATAAAAATGTCAATCTTGAAAAGTGTCAATTAAATCTTGATCCTATGAACGGGTAATACTGGGAATAACGTCTATGTTCATCATGTTCTGAACTAGGAAATACACATTTGGAAAAGAGAGTGGTCAATCTGAGGTATCATGTGCCCGTGGACGAATTCTTATCTTTGTGGTGGAGGGACTACCAGATCGTTTCAGTCCAAGCCAACAGCTTCAAACTGCCAAGTCAGGATACTGCCCTTGAATTCTCAACAGTGAGGCAAACAGACAATACTGCCTCAATTCTTCAGGTGCAGATATACATACAGGTAAATGTTGACCAATGGCGCACTTTGATTCAGAGATGAAACCCTGGAATAAGAGTAATAAGCCCTCCTCAACCCCTCATATACCTCTCTCTATCCCTAACTATTAAACATGCTCAACATGGTCAGAATCATCATGGTAACTAAACAATTAGTTAACGTTCTTATTTGGTTTTGTATCCCATTCATGGTCAGATAATCCTTCAAACTTCAGTTTGACACTTTCCTTGACATAGGAAACATTTTAAGTAATTATATCAAGTCATGTGCAAACACGGTGACTTGCTGAAGAAGACGGCCAGTGGTTTTCTGGTCTTACATCATAAAACTGTACATCAATTTCCCCATTACTATTTAATTTTATTTTCTCCCAAGGTGTCAGTAAGCCTGTTTGGCTTTTCTACAAAATGATAATATCTTTCTTAACAACTTTGTGACACAACACAAAGTTTGATGTTGGCGCTTTCCTATATATATGCCTCTACCCATAGAATTTCCATACATATTCAATAATACATACGTAATAATAATAATAATAATAATGATATAAATGTTTTCTTCTTAACGCATCAATGAATTATTCCTACTAATTAGTTTAATGAGCGATAATATGGTCACTTCCAGATCGCTTGCTGGTGCAGATCAGCAAAGGCAAAATCGTACTGAAATTCTTGCCTTTAACACAACAGTAGTGTAGGAAATATATTTTATAAGTGGCACCTAACGCCAACTTCAAATTGTTTTTATCACTTCTGTTAGTCTATTAGACTTCAGCCAATCAGGGACTATCATGCCTCTAGTGTCCTTTTTCAAATTGAAACTACAAATTTAAAACTTTGGACTACCTCCCCCCCCCTCCCAATATATGGCAAGCTGAGAGAGATATACGTCTGTACGTCTATCTGTCTTCTACCAATATCTCGGTTATTTACTAAGTGTTTCAAATTCTGAAAAGCAATTATTGATCAGGCTGCTGTCTGTCACCCAGCAGTTATATTTTTATTCTTGCCTTTATTATATTTACTATTATTGTGTTTTCCCTTCATTTATTCAAATAACATATTTTTCTATCTACGGTAAGATACATTAACACCTTAATCTTCTATTTAACCATTTATGTCATTGTATTTGTCAACTGTCCTTTCTTTTAGTGTGTAAGAAAATTATCTAAGTTTTTATTCTCTATCCTGCTATGCTCCGCTTGGGTTCAAATTTCAAATTTCTGTAAACAATGAACTCGTGACACGACCATCTATGCTCCTTTTCTCCCCTTCTCCCACTGTATTTTCAAATATTCCACATTAATCGTATTATTTGCCTGTAACTATCGTTCTCATTCAAAATTGAACCACGCGTCTGCTAATACGTCCCAAAACTGCAACTTTTAGGCCGGAAGTACGCTGTGTGTGTGTTTATCCTTTCAGTCTGCAGATCTAAGAAGTTATATATTTTGAACGCGTGTCGAGCGAACGGGGACTGTATGGTTTTTATGTCTTTTTTTTAGAAAAATGCTACGATATTGGCACGCACTATCGTTTTGGCTCGCGAGACCAAAAGAACCCAACGCGTGTCAAATGATAGCATTTTTCTGTCTCTCCCTTCCCCTTCCTCGTGTTTCTTCTGTCCATCTTTCTTAGAACGACTATGCTTTGCATTTTCAAAATTGTTACCGTTAGTGTCCCAAGGACGAGGTATAGAAAATTAGTACTGACCTACAGGCGGGGCGATGATGTTTCACACAACTTCACTATTTTATCCCTATAGTATTTTATCTCTATAAACAAGAATATTATCTATTTGATCGGTGTAATCTCTGATCTTACGACACATCTCCCCACTTAAGAACATGCTTCTAATGCAAGTTCATGATCTGAGATACACATTGATCAAATTAACTCATTAGACCTTGTGAATACTCTAAGTTTCGTCAAACGGATGCCTACTCAAGAAATCTGCTCCTACATTTTGCAAACCCGGAATGTATTCGATAGTAAATGAATAAGATTGGATGAGTAATGACCACCTTAATAAACGAGCATTTTCGTGCTTTGCCTGTGCCAAAAATACGAGAGGCTGGTGATCTGTTTGGACCACGAATGTCCTCCCTTAGAGATATATCTGGAACTTTTTTATAGCCGAGATTAAAGCTTAACATTCTTTTTCACTTGTTGAATAGTTTTGCTCCGCTTTGTTCAACTTGCGGCTAGCATAAGCAACTGGGTTTAATTCCCCATAAAGTGAAGTGGACCTTTGTAACAACGTAGCTCCTAATCCGACGTTGCTAGCGTTTGTTCTCACCACAAATTCCTGACTCAAATCAGGTAATTTCAATATCGGTTTGCTGGTGAGTTTCTCTTTTAACTCCTGGTATGCTAATTCACACTGTGCTGACCAATTAATTCTATCAGGTTGTCCCTTACGAGTTAAATCTGTCAGAGGAGCACATATAGAGTTGAAGTTCTTTATGTATTTCTGGTAAAAGCCACACAATGATACAAAAGATCTCACGGTCTTTTTTGTCTGTGGCCTCGGTGCTCTCTGCAATGTCTCCAGGTTCTTGGGGTCAGGGGTCTTGCTGCCCTGATATACTGTGTGTCCCAAGAATTCCAACTCTTTACAACCCACAAAACATTTGGTTGGTCTAGCAGTCAAGTTGGCCTCTCTGAGCCTATCGAATAGCATATTCAGAGAGTTAACGTGTTCTTCGAAGGTTTCCGTAGCGATGAGAATATCATCCATGAAATTCGTTATGCATGGATTGTTCAGTGGATCCAACAACTTTCGCATCATCCTAGAAAACACACTCGGGGCATTTTTCAACCCAAACGGCACCATGTTGAACTCATAATGGCCTTCCGAGGTGCTAAATGCTAAATAAGGTAGAACCTTAGGCTTTACTGAAATTTGATAATAGCCTTTGCTAAGATCAACCTTAGAAAAATATTTTTCCTTGTTCAACCTGGCAAACAGCTGATTTGTATTAGGTAATGGATCCACCTGACTTTCTGTGACAGCATTGAGTTTCCTGTTTTCTATACACAGTCTATGTTCCCTAGATGGTTTCCTCAACAAAACCACACTAGAGCTAAAAGGAGATTCACTGTGAGAAATAATCCCTTCTCTCAACAAATACTCTATCTCCTCTTTCAACGCTTTTTCCTTAACGAAAGGAATAGGATAAGCTCTCATACAGATGGGTGTTGGGTCTATCAACTTCATATCGTATTCCACCAAATTGGTGTGCCCGGCCTATCCGTTAACCCGTCTGTATGTTCATTCAGAACCTTTTGAATCTGCTCCCTCTGAATGTTTGTCAAGTGTTTACTAACTTTCACTTGTGCCGGTGTTTCACAGGTTTTTAGGGGGTACTCGTGAGAGGCGAGTGGTTCATTTTTCATCTCCGTTGCAATCGACAATGTCATTAAGTGTTTCCCTTCCTGATTTTCTATGTCCAGATACTTCTTCAGGAGATTCACATGATAGATTTTCGCTTTCCCCTTTTTATCTATCTTGTAATTTGTTCTAGACACCTTCTCTAGAACCGTATATGGACCTTGCCATCCAATTTGCAACTTGTTACTGCTGCCGGGTAGTAGAAGAAGCACTTTCTCTCCCACAGCTAATTCCCTATCTTTCGCTTTCTTATTATAATATGCAGTATGTTTCTTCCTGGCTTGTCTTAAATTATCATTAGCGAGTTTCCAGCCAGTTTTGAGACGAGTGGTCAACTCGTTCACATACTGATAAGATGAGGTAACAGTCTCTTCTGCCTTCTCATCTGTCCACGTCCTCAACAAGGCTTCCAGTGGACCTTTGATTGGTCTTCCAATTAACAGTGTTCCCGGTGCCATTCTGGTCGAACTATGTGTAATTTCCCGATACGCAAACAACGCAGCGGGCAAATATTGATCCCACGTATCAGGTTTTTCATGGGCCAGCTTTCGCAGGATAGAAATGAGAGTCCCATTGAACCCCTCTACCTGGCCGTTCCCTTGGGGGTGGTACGGACTACAATGAAAGTGCTTGGCCTGGAAGATCCTGAAAACTTCTTCCGTTAGTCTCCCCGTTTTTGAGAGCCGTTATCAGTCAAGATTTGGTGTGGGAAACCTAACCTCGTGAATATCGTAAGTAATGCCTCTGCCACATGCTTCGAATCGATTGATGACAGGGCTACCGCCTCTCCCCACATAGAACAAGTGTCCACCAGAGTCAGAATGTAACTGTTCCTCCTCTTGGTACGAGTGAGAGGTCCCACAATATCCACAGCAACCCTTTCGAAAAGGGTTCCCACTATGGGCATCTCCCCTAAGGTTGTAGGAGCAGTCCAATGCTTTGGAGCTACTCTCTGGCATTCTGGACAGGATTTTACATATCTCTTTATATCTTCCGTTATTCCTGGCCAGAAATAATGACAAGCTATACGCTGTCCTGTGGCGCTGATCCCCATATGACCACTGAAAGGGATCGCATGTCCTAACTCCATCACTTTCTCCCTATATGAAGTGGGAAGAACCAGCTGTCCATGACCATTGGATCCAGTTCCAGCCTTCCTATAGATCAGTTTATTCTTCATATAGTAGTCTCCTTTTGTTGGAGGTGTATGGCATTTAGGCAATTTCTTAAAACACGGCTTGAGTGACCTATCCTCCGCCTGTGCCTTCCTCATCTCCTCTGGATGAGTATTTATAAGATTATCCTCCTCCTTCCTTGACTGTGACCTGGTCTGCACTGTGGCCAGGATCACAGGTCTCTTGGGATTCCCCAAGAAGACATATCTACACCCCAATATTAGAGGGTAGATTGGTTCGTTTATCACTGCTGCTCTAATCACTCCTTCCACATAGCGAGTTTTTACACTTATACGAGCAATGGGAAGTGTCATGGTTGCTACGTTGTTGGTTGCCGTTTGGATCTCCACTGTTTCTGTGGTGTATTGATCTGCGCGCACCAGGTGAGAGCTCACGACTGAGTCATAATCTAAACCTGTATCACAAAGGCACCTATGCTGACCCCATTAAATACAACATCCTCACAAACTGGGGGGTGATAAGGTTCCTGCTGTTTAGTAGGTTTCGCCTTTAATCCCTTGTTTCTCGTTTTCATTGCAGCGAAGGAAGAAGGTTTCTTAGTACACACTTTGGTGTCATGAGTGTCCCTTTTACACCATTTACACCATTTCTTTCCTTGGGGGAAAGGTTTTCTTTCACTGAATTGCGGGTTTCTATCGCGTTGGTCAAAACTTGGCTTATCATAATAGGCTTTACCTTTATTATA
Source organism: Oreohelix idahoensis (assembly GCA_024509875.1). Classification (NCBI taxonomy): domain Eukaryota; kingdom Metazoa; phylum Mollusca; class Gastropoda; order Stylommatophora; family Oreohelicidae; genus Oreohelix; species Oreohelix idahoensis. The sequence continues at coordinate 134,633 of JAMPIV010003630.1, forward strand.
CTTGTCCCTATGTTCAAATTTAGGTTGGTTTTGGTTTTGGAGGGAGGGGCTTTATTATGGTCTAACGGTTTCTTCTTCATGTCTGCTATCTCAGACTGGGCTGTCTGATATCTTTCAGCCACATTTAAGATCTCCCCCAGTCTCTCAGCACCCTGTTCCGTGAGAAATTTTCTCAGGTCTGGAGCCATGGACTCTCGCACCTGCTCCATCATAATCATTTCCCTTAAATCTTGGGTTTTCCCCAGAGCAGTCCATTTCTCCAGGTATGTCTCCAGGCGTGCAGAGAACTGGTGATAAGTCTCCCCAGTCAGCAGTTTGGCATTCCTAAATTTTTTCCAATAAAATTCGCTATTCTTCTCATACCTAACTAGAAGAGCCTGCTTAAGAATGTCATAGTCGTCTTGGTCATCTTTGCTCAGCTTGGCGAATACCTCAAACGAGGTACCCCTAAGCCCCTGGGATGCCTTCATACTCCATCTTTTTTCTCTAACCCATACATGGTAGCTAGTCTCTCAAATCTAGAGAGGAAGGACTCAATATCATCCTCTTTTTCTACAAAGGGGTCCAAATGAAACCCCATAGCTGATGAGAAGGCTACCTGGCTTGCAGCAGAGTCGGAAGTGGATGGGCTAGTACCATTTTCAGGAGCATCGCCTTGTAACTCCAACTAACTTAGTCGAGACTCATGCTCCCTTTGGAGTCGTTTTTCCTCAGCCTCTAATCTCTTTTCTTCCATTGCAGCCTCCAACCTCTTTTCTTCTTTCTCCCTCTCAGCCTCCAATCTCTTAGCTTCTGTCTCCCTCTCAGCGTCCAATCTCTTAGCTTCAGCCTCCAGTTTCTTCTCCTCCAACTGCAGCCTCTTGATCTCAGTTTCCCTATCAGCCTCTAATTTCTTAAGTTCCCTAGCATCTTCTAATAAAATTCTTTTCTCCTCCGCTAGTCTACTATCTTCTCTTGCAATATATTTATCACATTCAGCTGTTACATAAGCAACTAGACCTTGCCCGTCCATCCCCATTTCATTTGCAGCCTGCACAGCAGCAGATCTGAATTTGGCCAAGTCTGCCATCTTATTGTTAATACTATCCAATGTTATCAAACTAACTTAAAATATTTAACCAATCTCTAACTAAACACAAGACAATGGGCAATGATACTTCAAACCAACTCTCCAATTATTTTTAATTTTATATTTTTACAAATCCCGGAGCGAGCGACCCAATATATGTGGTGGGTTTTGATGTTAAAGAAATAGATATTATTTGTAACAGATGTGAGGTCAGCTGTGCAAGCCCCTGAGGTTAGTTATTTATGAATTTGTTCTCAGGGATCCTGTCTGCTACCACCCTATGACCTCAACCTGTCATATATTTTCTCCTAGTTAAGTGTAAAGGTGTGTGAGTGTTGTCTAGCTAGATAAGTAGGGCATATGCGATGTAATGTAATTAAATGACAACACTACCCTTATAAGTTAATGAACAATAATGAAACAAGTCACTGTTAAAGTTTAAACGTTAAATCTTTTTTTTTGTACAGTTGATTTTCCGGTATCTCAGTTCATTTTTTGGATACCGGAGTACTGAAAACTCAAGGTGATAATGAAATGTATTTACAACAATTAATTCAAACTATAACTGAGTCTGTTATTATTCACAACTATAAAAATGTCAATCTTGAAAAGTGTCAATTAAATCTTGATCCTATGAACGGGTAATACTGGGAAGAACGTCTATGTTCATCATGTTCTGAACTAGGAAATACACATTTGGAAAAGAGAGTGGTTAATCTGAGGTATCATGTGCCCGTGGACGAATTCTTATCTTTGTGGTGGCGGGACTACCAGATCGTTTCAGTCCAAGCCAACAGCTTCAAACTGCTAAGTCAGGATACTGCCCTTGAATTCTCAACAGTGAGGCAAACAGACAATACTGCCTCAATTCTTCAGGTGCAGATATACATACAGGTAAATGTTGACCAATGGCGCACTTTGATTCAGAGATGAAACCCTGGAATAAGAGTAATAAGCCCTCCTCAACACCTCATATACCTCTCTCTATCCCTAACTATTAAACATGTTCAACATGGTCAGAATCAGCATAGTAACTAAACAATTAGTTAACGTTCTTTTTTGGTTTTGTACCCCATTCATGGTCAGATAATCCTTCAAACTTCAGTTTGACACTTTCCGTGACATAGGAAACATTTTAAGTAATTATATCAAGTCATGTGCAAACACGGTGACTTGCTGAAGAAGACGGCCAGTGGTTTTCTGGTCTTACATCATAAAACTGTACATCAATTTCCCCATTACTATTTAATTTTATTTTCTCCCAAGTTGTCAGTAAGCCTGTCTGGCTTTTCTACAAAATGATAATATATTTCTTAACAACTTTGTGACACAACACAAAGTTTGATGTTGGCGCTTTCCTATATATATATGCCTCTACCCATAGAATTTCCATACATATTCAATAATACATACATAATAATAATAATAATAATGTTATAAATGTTTTCTTCTTACCGCATCAATGAAATATTCCTACTAATTAGTTTAATGAGCGATAATATGGTCACTTCCAGATCGCTTGCTGGTGCAGATCAGCAAAGGCAAAATCGTACTGAAATTCTTGCCTTTAACACAACAGTAGTGTAGGAAATATATTTTATAAGTGGCACCTAACGCCAACTTTAAATTGTTTTTATCACTACTGTTAGTCTATTAGACTGCAGCCAATCAGGGACTATCATGCCTCTAGCGTCCTTTTTCAAACTGAAACTACAACTTTCAAACTTGGGACTACCTCCCCCCCCCCTCTCCCAATATATGGCAAGCTGAGAGAGATATACGTCTGTTCGTCTATCTGTCTTCTACCAATATCTCGGTTATTTACTAAGTGTTTCAAATTCTGAAAAGCAATTATTGATCAGGCTGCTGTCTGTCACCCAGTAGTTATATTTTTATTCTTGCCTTTATTATATTTACTATTATTGTTTTTCCCCTTCATTTATTCAAATAACATATTTTTCTATCTACGGTAAGATACATTAACACCTTAATCTTCTATTTAACCATTTTTGTCATTGTATTTGTCAACTGTCCTTTCTTTTAGTGTGTAAGAAAATTATGTAAGTTCTTATTCTCTATCCTTCTATGCTCCGCTTGGGTTAAAATTTCAAATTTCTGTAAACAATGAACTCGTGACACGATCATCTTTGCTCCTTTTCTCCCCTTCTCCCACTGTATTTTAAAATATTCCACATTAATCGTATTACACTGGCTAACAAAAAAAATTTTTTTTTTTCTTTCTCTATCATTTCTATGTTTTTCTGGTCAATTTTAATGCGCTGTTTTTAAATCTGCAAATCGTTTTTCTCTATCAGGTCGGGATCTCTAGAAATACGCAATTGAAGTTTTTTTAACAACGCATACAGTATTACAACATCATTTGTACAAGAAGTATAACAGTTATGTAGGCTTGAATTTCTTTGCAATCGACTTTCGTCGGTGAATGGCATGTGGTACATCGCGATGAAGCATCCAACAATAATCGGCAAGCATGGTCACACTCCACCGTCCTTGATAACGTGACTCCATTACGGCGATATCTTGATGGAATCGTTCTCCATGTTCATCGCTGACTTCGCCAAGGTTGTCAGGGAAAAAGTCAAGATGCGAATCGAGCAAATGGATTTTGAGGGACATGTTACAGCCCATAATTCTGTATGCATCTATGCACTGCTTAACAATATGCACATAATCGACAGATTTGTGATTTCCCAGAAAGTTATCGACAATCGATTTGAATGCCATCCATGCACGAAGTTCACTACCATGTAACAAGTTCTCGAATTGTTTGTCTGCAATAACGTTCCTAATCTGAGGTCCTACAAAGATACCTTCCTTTATCTTTGCACCGCTAACTTGCGGAAACTTTTCTCGAAGATAAGTGAAAGCTTTGCTCGTTTTATATAACGCTTTTACGAAATTCTTCATGAGCCCCAACTTTATATGTAACGGTGGTAAAATGATGCTGTCTTTGTTAACTAATGGCTCGTGTATTACATTTTTATGCCCGAGCTGCATACGATCCCTGATAGGCCACACCTTTCTTGCATAATGTTCCTGTCTGTTGCGGCTGTCCCATTCACACAGGAAGTAACAAAATTTAGTATACCCAGTCTGCATGCCCGTGAGAATTGCAATGACCTTTAGATCTCCACAAATCCGCCATTGGTAGTCATTGTACTTTATTTTTGCCAAAAGTATAGCCATATTGTCATAAGTTTCTTTCATATGAACAGAGTAGGTGACTGGAATTGATGAAAATAAATGTCCGTTATGCAATAACACGGCTTTTAGACTAGTCTTGGAAGAGTCGATGAAAAGTCGCCATTCGTTGACTATGTGCTCATGACCGAGGTGCACCATTAGACCGTTTACATTTTTGCAATAGCAATGTCATCATCCATCTCAAAGTATTGAACAAGTTCTCTGTGTCTATGACGAAATTTAGATATCGGAGTATTGGGCGCTAAAAGATTCCATTCTTTGAGTCGCGAACCGAGTAATTCCGCTTGTCCTTTGGTAAGAGCGATATCACGTATTAGATCTGAAAATTCTGAATGGTTAATTAAGTGAACACCATCATTCACCGGTATATAATCCGAGTCAGAATTAGTTTCTAAAGCAGGTAAACTATCACTTTCTGATGGTTCATTCACGTCCAAAGGATATTGTTCTGGTGGAACTGGGATCGGACACGTGATTGGATCATGAGGCACTGGTTTCGAAACCGATTCAATATTTGGATAAACCACAGACTTTCTAGTTTTAAAAGTGAAACCATGGATATTTGTCAAGCAGAAGTAACAATCAGTAGCGTGATTTTGTCGGTTTACGCCATATTACTGGCACTCTAAAAGGCATCGACTTATGCTTTGGCGATTTTCGTAACCAACCTGCCAATGTATTTGCACAAGTCAAACAAACAGCATATGGCTTCTAAGATTTATTTGCATCATCAACTTTCGAATCGAAATAAAGTTCATATGCTTTCTTTAGTAATGGTGTAAAGTTTTTTCTGGTGAACACGATCGGTAAAATATCCACACACGTAACAGAACAGATCAGCCGAATTTCTACAACTTCTAGAAGCCATATTTCGCTCAGAATTATTTCAAAATACAGTAACTATTTGAAAAATATTGTAACATATGTCATGCATCTTTTAGCGGTATAAAAAAGTAGAATTATTTTGCATTTTATTAATTTTTAATAAGTTATATAGTAAAAATGAAACGGAGCAAATAACGGTTTCCCAAAAATATATTTATTCACAAATATCTTAAGAACCCGACGTGATAGAGATAAACGGATTTCAGATTTGAAATCAGCGCAAGAAACTGACCTAAGAACACTTATTCTTATATAAGAAAGAAAAATGTTGTTTGTCAGTGTTATTTGTCTGTAACTATCGTTCTCATTCAAAATTGATCAACGCATCTGCTAATACGTCCCAAAACTGCAACTTTTAGGCCTGAAGTACGCTGTGTGTGTGTTTATCCTTTCAGTCTGCAGATCTAAGAAGTTTTATATTTTGATCACGTCTCGAGCGAACTTGCACTGTACGTCTTTTTAGAAATATGCTACGATATTGGCACGCACTATCGTTTCGGCTCACGAAACCAAAACAACCCAACGCGTGTCAAATGATAGCATTTTTCCGTCTCTCCCTTCCCCTTCCTCGTGTTTTCTTCTGTCCATCTTTCTTAGAACGACTACGCTTTGCATTTTCAAAATTGTTACCGTTAGTGTCCCAAGGACGAGGTATAGAAAGTTAGTACTGACCTACAGGCGGGGCGATGATGTTTCACACAACTTCACTATTTTATCCCTATAGTATTTTATTTCTATAAACAAGAATAGTATCTATTTGATCGGTGTAATCTCTGATCTTACGACACCCGTGGGGATTTAAATTTCTGATTGTGGTAATATTTTAAGTTGTGCTTAAGTTTTAAATGTGTTAACAGTTTTACTATTTGTTTCACTGCTATTTCCTAGCGTTAAAACTAGCAAAATAGGAACGCACAGATATTCTCTTACCAGTGGTTCAGTAATGTAAAATTCATCAACCATTTTTCGCGGACTTAAGTATAATGTTAAAAGTGCCATAGTAATACGCGCATTATATTTCTTTATGTGTAAATTGTTTTAATGACTAGTGTTTATATCACGTGTTTAAAACGATAGACGTCAACCACCAAATAGCTAGTAATGACTAGCGATATATTTTAAATGAGTCTTAATTAAATTAACCCTGATAATGTGCGCTGAGTGTTTACTGGGAGGGGAAAGGCGCATACCTTACAATTAAACAGTATCCGCTGAAGCGAAGCGCGATAAGTTAGACCAAGATACCATGTGCCTCTTAATTTAATTATAGGATTAAAGATCACACTTTACGCGTGATAGCATAGTATTGTCATTTTGTTTTAAATGTTTGTTTTCTCCCTAATTTAGGCTCGATCAAAAAACCAGCGAACCAGCGGCTAATCAAACCAGAAACAATCTTGTTTATTATTCGGGTCCTCGATGTCTTGACCTGTACGGTCCTTTTTCTTCATTTATGAGAGGTGCTACCACATGAACAATAAGATTAAGCATAAAGGGACTTACAAATTACCCATATTTTCTATCTAATTTTATCAGCCCGCTGAGGCAGAAATTTATAACATTTTACTCGACTTATGACAGTAGTTTTTTTTTTAATTGGATTGTACCAAGAGAATTCACTGTTTCATAATAGGCCCTCAACTCAGAGAAAAGCCGATAGGATTTTTCATTTCCAGTTTACATAAAGTAACAGTTGTCTCAGCAACCAGAGGCTAGAATGAGCAGGAACTAATTGTTTTCTTTCTATGACTGTGACCGTCCCAAATACGTCTTACTCCAACTACAATATGCAGTGATACTGTGGCCGGGTAGGGTAGTGGGGGTTGCTGTTTAAATCGAGAGTATTAGATTTTGATGACTAGCTAGCCTGCTAGAGGTGATGATTTCTCTCTACATTCTTACAGGACTTAACCAGGTTCGGGGATAATCCTCTATGATGTTTTATTTTTAGAGCAGATGGTTATTATTTGTGTTGCACCTGCAGCGATTAGCTTTGGTATGATCCCTTAATAATTTGTATGATGGCCAACTGCAAACATATGATTCGTCAACAGCATTTGTGTTCAATGAAACAAATGTTTATTCAATTTTCAACAAGAACTGGGTTAAGTCAAATGGTAACCACACCAAATTTGCACAATAGCATGTTGACATTTAATAAAACAAGCATAAAAAGTCAATGCATTATTTTAATGATGCAATATTCCTTATTGCCTCTCGTGATCTTTTCAACTTGCAAAAACATGGCGTGGCTCCTCTATCCTTCTAGTGTTCCTTCGTTTATTTGTTAATGTAGTCTAGATTTCACGACGTTTTTCTTATCTCTTCATTTCAATGAAGAGCCAAACTTTCTCTTATTCATTAGTATTCCTTAGTTTGACGTTCTCTCAGCTTAAGGACCTTCATCCTTGGTAAAAGGTTCTGATATATGCCTGGGTTTACAATTCTTTACCCAGTTTTCGAGCGTAGCTCTGTTTCAGTTATGACTGTGGGCTCTAAACAGTTATTGCATGCAATTCTTAGCACTACTTACGGTTCTCGTGAATTCACAAAACATAAACATTCTACATTTCGAAGTTACACAGTTGCATTAATTGTGCGAAGTCAATCTCCTCTATTAGAATATCACTGAGCAAGAAGAATTATGTCTTCTCTCGACCGCTCTAAATTCATGACTGCCCAAAAAAAAATGGCTTCGTCTCTCGTTCATTCCGGGGAAAAAGAAGGACTGAGCCTAACCATTGGTTGGAAATCACGTGACCAACGCAACTGTACAAGCGAAGCTTAGCCTAAATAAATGCGTGGCGTTTCGAAGCTAAACTGGCCTAATTAAACATCTGCATCAAGATTTTTTAATCTTTGTTTCTATAAAAATTTATTTTATATGTTAAAATAGTCTGTATCTGAAGACTCACGGTATACGCGGTTACATTACAGATCCGGGTCCCTGCAAATGTATCCCGTAGGGAGACATTTGAGTACTATCAAATCTTAAAAATTTTATCCCAAAAATTTCTTAAGTTCAAAAAAAATGTTCAGAAAAATGTAAAGTTCAAAAAAAATTTCTAAGTCTAAAAATAATTCGGAAAAATTTAAACTAATTCCTAAACTGGGTTCCTATATCTATGTGAGATCAACTTCTCTATAAAAACTTAGGGATGGACATCAACTTCAAAAAAAAATTTTTAACTATCCAGCATTTTACAACATTTTTCATCACATTTTTAAATTGGCAACCCTGACCAACAAAAATTTTCATTAAGTCATCACTCAAAAAATATGGGAAGTGGCAACATTGGGAACATGAACAATAATATCCTATTTTATTATCATAATCCACATGCATGTTATTCCAACAATATAGTTGACACACTGTATTGGACATTTTGGGGGAAAACCTAATTCTATCTCTGTGTTCTCCGAGTGGTTCAAAATTTTATGTTATTTTCACTCCTGGTGTTCCAATAAGTTTTGGTCCTAACTTATTTATTGAGTAAGCACTCCATGTATATTGCAGTAGAAAGTATTCCCATTTTTTTTTTTTCAAAATATCCACATCATCTTTGCAAATGACGATCCAATTGTATAAGTCAGTTAATTTATCCGTGGTGATCCATCATGCTTTCTTTTGTTATTTATTATTGCATATGGGAAACAATTTCAGACCTGTACATAATCATTTTCAAAACCTCAATGTAACAATTTATTCTGATAAGCAATTTACAATGTACCAAATAAAATGATTAAAAATCTCATTAATTACTTGTACTTGTTCATTTATTTTTGAAATAACCCCTGGTATCCTTGACAATATGTATCTGTTATCACTTGTTTATCCTTGTATACCATTTAGTATTTCCTTTATTTTTTTTTCATAAATCTCATATTCTCCATATATTTGTGGTGCTCCAATATTTTATAGGTGTGGACCTTTCTAGTCTTCTTGTTTATACTGGGAATGGGAATTCATCAGTATTGACTTTCATGTATGACATCTAACAATATATTTATCAACAACACATCGACTAAACATTT
>JAMPIV010003631.1:0-143810 GCA_024509875.1 Oreohelix idahoensis
TAAAGTAAGTGTCGCCCCATTTCTTATGGCATGTTTATTTATGTACATTAAAGTATCAGGCCGCTCCTATTAATGGTCTAGCGGGAATTCATCGTAGATGACATTCCTAGAATTGGACACACGGAGTCGATAGCCTTTGAATCTTTTCGTAGAGGGAGAATACCTACAAGAAATCAAGTTAATGAATTTATATGCTTCACATGTTTAATATGCTGTTACTACAATGCCAGAAGCGTGGCATAGAATGGGAGAGGTTAGTCAACTGGAATCTCTAACCTGTTCGTATTATCATGTATGACTTTGTTTGAAAACTATATACTATATATAACGGGATGTATGGAGAAAGTCTGGGATTATGAAGTATGATATGGAAGAATTTTATCCTGGAGTATGAATACGTTACCATGATGTACGTCCTTGAAGGAAGGTCAATGGACTTGAATGAGCGGAATAGTATATGGTAACAGTTTTGTGATCCTCAGTCACTTGAGTCAGAGGACTTTATTAGTAGAGAATCTTCAGGAACTTTAAAAGTAATTATCAACATGTTGACGTATGATTTCTGCGCCTGTGACGATGTTAGTCTTGTCCACTCCGTATGTGCTGTGTTGAATAAAATCTATGTACAGTCACCACCGACTTCTGTACTGCCAGTACTTGCCCAGTTCACCCAGTTCAATACTACTTGTTGAAGTTCGTTTGAAGAATATTGTTGACATTCATTCATTTTAACCATTCGCGTTTTAAGCTACCACTTCACCAGTATAAACTGAACTCAACGATAAAACGGAGTCAACAATGGTGTATATATGGAGTGGAAGTGTAGAGTGTGATTAACGCGAATGGTGGACTGTTCGTGTTCTGACCAGTCTAAGCACTCATTCACTTGTCTACAAGGCACCAATGCAGACTGCTGGAATCTTTGTTTACACAGTTTATTTAGACGCACACACTGGGACATAACGAGTAAATCATGGGTATATGTTGACACATCAATTTGCAGGCATACATAGTAGATCCCATATCATGGCACATTCATAAATAATGGGTAGTACATCAATAGCTTCCAATGTCATGATACAGTATGGCCGCATCCCCTATCTGACTAAACGCGTCAGTGAAGGCGGATCGGTAAGTAACTAAAGTTGCTTTATGTTCACAGTTTATGTCATATTATGAAACCACGATAAGGGGTTTCTATCAAAATTGAGATCTCCTTGCCACTGTCCGAATAGTAAGATACATGCCCCGTTCTCTGGACAGTGGTTCAAAAATATGATGACAGGAATGTAACATGGCCGCCTTCCTGAGTTGTCGCTCACTCACTCATAGGAGGGTATATATAAGCCAAAGTTAATTTGAAATGCATATGAATAATTTCCTAAAGTTTCTCCATACAGTTCTACAGTAATCCAGTTACTTCACGTAGACATAACTGCTGTATGGAAGCCCGTCATCTTCGTCGATACTAACATGACCCTAGCGTTGCGAAGCATAACATTCCAGCTAGGTCTAACCGACATGAGATCATCAAAAATAGGGTCTGGCATTACCTGGAGTCCGAATCATACATGATACCGTACATTAGGAGAGTCTCTAACACAAACTCTAGTAGAGACACAATCTCCTACAGAAGAAAAACCACTTCATAAATCATTTTTACTTAAGAATGTACCAGCCCTTGAAAATGCGTACCCGCCATTGTAAACGGTACATCGGAACTCATCACGACTTGTCAAGACAACACATACTTCCGCTAGAGCGGCATAACACGAATATAGTCCTGCCTACCCATCCAAAATATACAATATAGGACTGATTCTACTTGTACTAATAATATGTAATACATATGAATTCAGGCCATAAACATAATAAGCAAATTAATCTATTTTCTGGCCCTAACAAATAAATACGGACATGAGTGCCATATCCATGCGCCGAATCAATATCAAGAACGATTACTCCTATAATCAAAAGTGTAAATCAATCATGAATTATCTAGCTTTGCCATAGACAGCATTTTCATACACAAATGAATGAATGTCTATATCTTTTCCATATTAAATAGCCATATCGATTTTTGTAATATGTGCGTCAAAATATGCACGCAACACTCTCCTAACTTTGACCTTATATTTCCACTTGGATTCTTATGTTTATCTGGCTTCAAGCACCTCTCCAGTTTTTACTACAATTTTCTAAAGTTATTCCCTTTTACGGTGTTATTTTAAATGATGGCGTCTGCTGGTGTTTACCCATGCGCAACGTTTAGGGGTCATTAATATTTATAGAATATGTCGATATTTTACGGTATAGTGAACGCGAAATATATGCGGAGATTATGACGCATTCGCGTTGGGAAGGTCACGCCGGGTGACTTGGTTACAGGGCCTTTGTTACGCTATCCGTCAAGCAAGAAGGTCGTGTCTTGTATTTCTTCCAAGGAAATAAGGCTGAGTATATAGCCTATATTATATAGATGAATCGATGTAGACTTCAGGGTCAGTTCGGAAATTAATCTAAGCATGAGATTAATTAAATTAAACTAATAATGGAAGGAGAATCGTATTATGATTCAAATTGTAGATGTCAAGAACTCATGTGCTCATTTCTGGCTGTTGACTACAACAGTGCACGTATATAGCCACGATGTTCATCTGACATATTGTTTTGACACGGACGGATACTTACTGATATTATTTGGAATTCAATTGTTACGCTGAATTGTACATGAAACCTTTGTGAATGTCGATTATCGTTTTTGTATGAATCTCAAAACATGTGGACTCAAAGCAGAAGGTTTGATCCTTTATTTACGTTTCGGGTTCGGTTCTACAGCTGTTGGTGTTTACCTTTGTCAGCACGATAACTCTCCCACAAGGGAAATCAAATACTATATACTATGCAAATCAGAACGTCGAAGGGATGTTCTGATGCCCAGAGCTAACCATTTATAACCAACATTGATACGTCTAAAGAGTGACTTTACTATTCAATAAATAATACCATAACCAAGGAATCGCAACACCAACCACACCACCACCACCGACCCGTCACATTCCCCTATGTGCATATTTGAAGCCAGTGTCTGCTGTTACCATGGCATCAGAGTCTCAGATGCACTTACATCACCTTTCTGAGCTATATGTTCATGTTACCAATACTAATCGCTCTATGTATAACCCATAACCTCTATGTGTATACCTCCGTATTAGTCTTTCAATACTTCCAGTCTATCTTCTAGCCTCCTGTGATGTAATGCTGCCACACAAAATCTATGCATCCTTACATGAAGTCTGCTTACCTGTCTGATATCTTACCCTAGTACAAAGCCAGACTTACCTCAGTCTGAAATTTGCTTCCCTTTCCTCCAGATCTGTGATGAGTTTTGTATGTCTCTGAACAAGGTGCTCATGCTCCTCCTGGAGTAGCTCTGAATCTTTTCTGGCCGCCTGGAGCTGATCCCTATCACGTATCAAATATTGTACCCATCATTTCCATATTTTCCCACATCATTTTAACTGTTAATATAATTTTTTTCTGTAGATATTTATTCAATTATTCTGACGTACTGTCATTTTATCTTGAGGTTTCTATTACTATTTTATTTTCTATTCTGTGTGTTACTGGGGTCTGGAACGGGAGCAAAGAATAGGACCACTCTAACTTACCAAGTGTGTCGTAAGAAATGACTTAAGTTTATATACTTATATAATGACTAAGGAGGGTTGGGCATGGTGCCAGGTACTCCATCCTGTAAAAGATTATGTTACCACAACAACTTCAACAAACAATACGGAAATGTCAACAGAATGGAATCCACTGGAATCTAGACTAAACAGCTAGACTTTGCCGCTGACATGGCTCTTCTGTACCACAAATGTAATCAGATGCAAGACAAAATGAAAGTATTCAACGAGAGGTCACAACAAGTGGTTCTGAAAACACATAGGGAAAAGACAAAAGATAATAAGCACCTATGGGCAAAACCCATAGGTACTCAGTCTACCTCTGCAAGTGTCAAAGGGTATGAATGCTGACTGTCCCTGTAGCCAGCTGGCTGTATTGATGCCTGCCTCATTCTCTCTTACATCTATCCTTGCTAGTTTTGTTCGATGCCATATTCCAACAGTTTGAACCATGTTGAACCATTGATTGTAGGGCCGGTGTCTAACACATGATTGTTAATTGTCCTTATTATCTCTAATTGTGTGATCTAAGGGAGGAGATCGGAGCACTGATGGAGTAGTCCATGTGCAATGGAAGATAATCCTTCAAAGCAAAACCAAACCTTATTATTTCTCCTTTATCCATATCTAATGTCCCAACTATGGTTGCTCTCAAGGCTAATCATCAGCTCTCTCACTGTCATGTACCCCTGCATGATCAGGACAGTAGATTCACACCAGTTTCTGAAGTGTTGAGGCCTCTAAGTATGTTCTTTATTCATGTCAAAGCCATCCATCTTGGACTTTCCAAACCACAAACTGAGAGTCCAACATTATAAATGCCCTGGTTAAAGCAGTTTCAGACAACCACCTGAGGGCTGCAGTAGCTGCTTCTATCTTGATTCTCTTGGTGGAGACAGCTGTCATGTAAGTCTGCTCTGTTCAGCAATGTCCCTGCCCTTTATCTTTCTTCTTCTTCTTCTTCCGTCCTTAGCCACCGACCGTCAAAGCAGTCAGTGGCCATTACGCATAGTGGCGTCTTAGGGCAACAGCAGATAGGTTTTCTTTGCCATTGTTTCCCATCACGCCTAATGGCGTCTTTAGGGCAACGGCAAATCAATCCATTTGCTGTTGTTTCCGTAATCGAAGTGACTGGCAAACGGGTGATCAGCCCGTTGTTCTGCCCTTTATGGTTGGGCATTAACACAGAGAAACCAAAAACTATGAAACTTATAATTAGCAAAACAGAAGAGAAGCAACTTTAAAAAAAAACAAAGAATAAGTGAGTAGATACTACTACTACGTCAACAGTTTCTGATACCTTGGGCACATAACAATAGAGGATGGTAGGTGTGAAATAGAAATCAAGACGAGAGTAGGAATAGCTGATGCTACATTCCCTACCATGAGAAAGATATTAACGTTCAAAAAAAAAAAAAAAAAAAATTAAAAATGACAGTCATCAAGTGTTTTCATGCATTGTTTTCATAGCTGTATGGTGCAGAAACATGGACAATGAACAAGCCATCAGAAGAAAGAACTGAGGCCCTGGAAATGTAGAAATACAGAAGAGGGCACATAATGTGGAAACAGAAGAACATGGAAACAGAAGAACACAAAGAATTTTAGAAAAGCTAGGAACAAGGAATTAAAAAATGAGACATACATTTGACAGCAAAATATTTCTGGCAGATCAGAAGACCCAACCTAGTTGAAAACCATAACAGAAGGTAGAACTGAAAGCAAATAAGCATCTTAGAGGAAGACAACACTATTAGAAGATAACATCTAGAGATGGGCAGGAGACAGCCCATCCTGGGTTGGCCATGTCCTCAAAGGGACCCTGACACCATCACCAGAACTGCTATGCTATGGACCCCCAAAAGGACGGCGATAGAGAGGCAGACCAAATACAACCTGGCGGAGAAGAGTGGAGGCTGATATGCAAAGTATGTACCATAGATGGGCCACAGCAAGAAGGATGGCCACCAACCAAGCAAAATGGGGACAGTTTGTTGCTGCCTTAAAAGACGCCACTAGGCGTGATGGCCACTGACTGCTTTGTCAGTCAAGGTTTAAGGATCCAAGAAGAAGCAATTATCAGGAAATAAATCTCTGTTTTCATATTTTTTTCCACTTTGGCTTAAAATCTAGTGCCACCCATTCACTTAATAAAACTAGCAGAAAAATATGATTTTCTCTATTGACCCTGGTTGAATGACATAATTTTCAGTCTCATAATCCTGGTTGAATGACATGATTTTCAGTCTCATAATCCTGGTTGAATGACATGATTTTCAGTCTCATAATCCTGGTTGAATAATATAATTTTCAGTCTCATAATCCTGGTTGAATAATATAATTTTCAGTCTCATAATCCTGGTTGAATGACATAATTTTCAGTCTCATGATCCTGGTTAAATGGTATGATTTTCAGTCTCATGATCCTGGTTAAATGGTATGATTTTCCGTCTCATAATCCTAGTTGAATGACATAATTTTCAGTCTCATGATCCTGGTTGAATAGTATGATTTTCAGTCTCATGATCCTGGTTAAATGGTATAATTTTCAGTCTCATGATCCTGGTTGAATAGTATGATTTTCAGTCTCATGATCCTGGTTAAATGGTATGATTTTCAGTCTCATGATCCTGGTTGAATAGTATGATTTTCAGTCTCATGGTCCTGGTTGAATGGTATGATTTTCAGTCACATGGTCCTGGTTGAATTATATGATTTTCACTCATGAACCTGGTTTATGCATTTATATATATATATATATATGACATAAGAAACAGCCACTTACTGAGTTTCCTGCAGTTTTACCTTGAGATGATCAATGGCATTCTCATACCTTTCCCTGAAATGAATTAATATTAGAAAATGCCTTACATAATACAATTAATTAATAGGAAAAAGTAATTTTTTTTAAAGTTAACAAATTACAGCAGAATACAGTATGGGGCAATTTATCTGGCTACCCTGTTTCTGGCGCGTCCTAAAGCCAGGAACCCAACAAAATGTAATATTTAAACTGCGCTAAGTAATTCCTCTGGTTTCTGCTGTTTTTTGTTTTTGTTTTAATGGTGGCACCGCTGATGTGTGACTGTTTTCAAATCAGTCGATTGTGCAATGATTTTTGCTTATATTTTTTGAGATTTTTTCCAGGTCACTTCACATGTACGTAAATCCACTGTGCCAAAAAAAAAAAAAAGGCCTGCATTAAAACCTCTGGGTAGCAAGACTGCCAAAAGGAAGCACTTATCTCTTAATATTAAGGATGAAGCAGTTACAAAAATGTCCAAACAAAGGTGCATACAAACGACAAGGTGGCCATAAGGTAGGCTGTTTCTGATTGTTTTGTGTGTCTCCTAGTATAGATGCTAGGAATTCTGGGAAGGTTAAGCGGCCGGCGTGATGCTGACCATATCACCCCTAGTGTGCCGATGGTCAAGAAAATATGGGCCTAACACCGTATTCCCAATATGCCTCAATGGGCGTGTAACGGGATCCTAATATAGATGTCAGCCCCTGTGATGTTCCCAGGGGGGTCTCGGAAGAGACAAAGAAAGAATAGACCTACTGCACCCGTAGGCATGTCATACAAGGCCAATAATGAGGTTGTGCACGAGGCTGGCAACCTCATCCTGTATAACAAACTGCCACAAAAACCACGGCTGCAGCTGTGGCTCCATGCTCTATAAAGAGTGCAAAGATGACAGCTGACATAATGACAGAATGATGACAGATGACATAATGATGACAGATGCCATACCTATTTCCATCAACCACATCGTACAAAAATGTTAGCATTGCTACAAACATGAAACTGCTTATTTTTTTGGGCAGAGGATTTCACTTTATAAATTTACTAGCAATAACCCGTCAAACTTGAAAGGTTTTTAATTATAGTGTGCTGTTTCCGTTCCCGGATGAGCAGATAGAAGTACAATCTTAGTGTTTTTGGTTTCTTTCCATTATACAGTGTAATCAAACTGTTCATGAACACCGTCATTTGAACGCTTTTCTTTGTTGATTGTAACTATTTTTGAGAGAGTATATATAATGGAAACAATACAATTTTTCAACACGGTTGCATTCCTCAGCTGTGACCAACGTACACACGGCGAGAATTATGTTATTTTAGATTCAATTTAAAAGTTAATTGATGACAACATTTCGTGTGAAAGTGCGTGGATTGTTTTCAAAGAGTGTTCCATCTTGATCATTATGTGTCAAACCGTTCAAATACAATTCACTTAGGTAAGTTATTGGCTCATGCACACCAATTTTTACGCACTTTTTCTTTGTCGAGCGCTACTAATTTCGTGAAAGAATTAAAAAAAAAAAAAAAACCAAAGTATTTGTTTTATATAACACCCACGCCGCGCAAGCTGCACACCGTGCATTGCGCACTTTTTATTTCTGGCGCGAGTTACTATTTTCAGTGAGACTGACCAACGTAACATACATCGGTAATTATGTTAGTTGGGATACCCACCTTTCATGTTTATCAACATCCGTATTTTCATCTGATGGTGTCTTTGACTTCTGCTGCCTGAGAACACTGTAAGCACGCACCTAAAAGATAAAGAACATTTAAAAAAAACGGTAGTCCTATAGCAGATACTGCCACAAGGGGAGTGAAGAGTTAGAGACTTCACTATACTATGTCCAGCACTGAGAGGTGGGGGGGGGGGGGGGGGGGGGGGGGGGAGGAGACCATTTCCCTTCCTCACTGCCTTTTCCTTCCCTAACTCAAGATCAAAGTCAGGTACTCATTTCCAGCTGGTAGACTGGAGCATGATGAAACCGTGATTCGAGCCTGACACCTTTGCAATGAGAGACTAGTGTTCTAATCACACTGTCCTTCAGACGCTCATAAAGAACAAAGGAAACAAATTCAGATTCACCCACCAAAGTCAACAACAACAAAAACAGAATGAAGACAGACTTCAGTCAATAATGTTAGATAACAATTGTGCCAGTATATGTCCACTTCATCTCCAGTCACATTTTCTTAAATAAGCATTATTTCTGTCCAAAAGACATTCCTATTTGCATCTCTTCTGCCACCAAATCTTTAGAATCCTTCTTAAACATGGTTTTGTAAATGTTGTGTCATTTATTCTTAATTTTTCTGCCACATGTTTCACAACAATTTATGAAAATCTGCAGCTTCTTCAATCAATACCCTTTAGCTCCCTGAGGAGCATAGGCCTTCAACAAACACATGCCAAGTCTTCCTGTCCTGTGCCATCCGCGCAAGTTCTTTCCATGTTTTCCTCATCATTTTCACATCTGTATCCAGCTCTCTTCTCCATGTGTTTTTTGGTCTACCTCTGCCTCTCTTTCCCTGTGGATTCCAGAACAAGACTGCCTTGTAATGCTATCAACAGGACTCCTCAATGTGAGTCCTATCCATCGCCAGCGACTTCTTCTCAACTCTTGTTCCACTGGCACTTGTCTGGTTCTTGTCATCAATTCCACATTTGTGACTTTTTCATACCATTTCAGTCCTTCTATTCTACGCAAGCACCCATTTATAAAAGTCTGTAGCTTTTTGGTTGTTGTCTTTGTTGTTCTCCATGTCTCCGAGCCATACAATAGGACTGACTTCACATTTGAGTTGAAGATTCTTATTTTTGTGTTGGACTTGATTTCTCTTGATCTCCGTATGTTTTCCAATGCAATGAAAGCTCCTCTTGCTTTCTGTATTCTTATTTTTATATCATTGTCTGTCCCTCCAACTTTGTCTATATTACTGCTAAGATATGTGTACAATTCTACATCCTTTAGTGGTGTTTCTTCAAGTTCAACCTTGTTATCATTTCTTGCATTTATTCTCATAATCTTTGTCTTTTCCCTGTGTATTTTTAGGCCCACTTGTTGTGACCTCTCATTAAGAATTTTCATTTTCTCTTGCATCTGATTATGGTTATGGGACAGAAGAGCCAAGTCATCTGCAAAATCCAGATCATCAAGCTGTTTAGTCAGATTCCACTGGATTCCATTTCTGTTGTGTGATGTCGATGTTCTCATAACAACTTCTTGGTCATTGGTTTTTTTTTCTCTTCATGTTTCACAACCATTACAAAAGGACTTGACATTTGAGTTGAAGATTCAGATTTTGATGCTGGACTAGATTTCTTTTGGTTTCCATACATTTCAGAATGCAATGAAAGTTCCTCTTTCCTTTTATATTCTTACTTTTATATTCCTTTTATATTTTTACCAGTGTAAAAGCCCGTCATAAGAAGGGAGTTAAATTCAAAAGCACCAATACCTAACGGCAATTTTACTTATTCAAAAGTATTTTAAAAAACCAAAATATTTGTTTTACATCTGATGTTAAAAGTTTGAACATGACAGAAGAGCATCTTGATTTTCTGTTGTTTTAATCTGGTACAACTTAAATCATGGATCTCCACATCTTCCTGTCTCAAGTTCATGTACTGTTTATCAGTTGTGTTGTTGACTTCTTTCCATACAGTATAATCAAACTGTTCATGCACTCCGTCATTTGCACATTCTTCTTTGGTAAGTGTTACTATTTTCGGGAGAGTACATATAAGGGAGTCAATACAATTAATGTCTAACTTTCAACCAAAGTTGCATCCTTTAGCGTTACGCACTGACAGAAAAAGCTGGGATTTTATATATAGTATTCTTATGCCAACCCCAAGCAAAAAATTAAGATTATATCAGAGTTGTGTGCTTTCTGTGCTTCTCTATGGTGCAGAATGCTGGAGAGTTACAGAGAAGGAAATTTCGAAATTGTCCTCTTTTCGCACAACATGCCTAAGAAAAATTCACCGAATCTTTTGGCCGAATACCATCACCAACCAAGATCTGCTTACTCGGAGCAAGCAAGAGGACATGCACACCATCATAGCTGGCAGACGCTGGAGCTAGGTTGACCATGTCCTCAGAAGAGACCCCGATGCCATCACAAGAACAGCTATGTTTTGGACCCCTGAAGGAAAACGAAAGAGAGGCCGACCAAAAACAGCCTGGCGGAGGACTGTGGAGGCTGAGATGCACAGAATGAACCAGAGTTGGGGCACTGTACGAAGGATGGCCACCGACCGAGCAAAGTGGAATCAATTTGTTGTTGCCCTACAAGACGCCACTAGGCGTGATGGCCACTGACTGCTTTGATGGTCGGCGGCTAAGGATCAAAGAAGAAGAATGCCAACCTGCATCTCTAACTCTGTCTATATTGCGACCAAGAAATATGTATGATCCCACATCTTGTAGGGATGTTACTTTAAGTGCAATCTTGCGTTAACTGTCTCCATTTACTCTCATAATCTTTGTCTTTTACCTATGCAGTTTCAGACTCCTCTTGTGACCTCTGATTAAATTTTAATGCTGTCCTGCATCTGGTGACAGTTATGAAACAAAAGACCCAGGCCGTCAGCAAAATCTAGATTGTTTAGCTGTTTTTTCAGCAGCCACTGAATTCCATTTCTGTTGGCTGATGTTGCTGTTATCATATTTCAATCTATAACCAGTAAAGAGCAAGGGTGACAAGAGGCATCCCTGCTGCACTCCAGATCTTATCCTTCATGAAGAATTCTGCATGTTATGTCTTCCTGTGTTTTTTTTTTTTTTTAATTAGGTTAATGACCTGACAGTTAGAAAACAAACTCAACACCTCTTTATATGTCCAAAATATGTATTTGCATTCTTTCTTTCTCTAACCAGCGGCACTCGAGCTTTCCAGCCCTTTTGGCCCAATGACATGTCATTGCAAGGCTGGGGAGACAGTGGACTTTCCTTCCAACCCGGTCAGGAGCTTCGCTCCTTCCCATCCACAGAGGGTTTATCTGCAGGAGCCGTTCAGGTTATTCAGTCAAATTCCCGGTCGATGACACTCCTACAAATGCCGGCGCCCGGGCTTGAACCTTGAAAACCTGGTCGCTAGCGCAACGTCTTAACTATTACACCAGCGCGGCTCCCTATGTATTTGCATAATTGTGATAACTTTTATTATTTCTTGTGTCAATCCAAATCTTTTCAGGTCCCCTTTATCTGATTGCTTCTTTAGATACTGATTATGTCACCAGATCTAAAAGTCTTTTATATCTGGACATGTGCCCTAATATAACTGACTAGGCTGATCGAGATGCGCCTCGCCAAAAAAAAAGTTTTTTTTTTTAAAATGTCTCATCGACTGCATAAAAACATTGTAGTCCTATAGCAGATAATGCTGTAGAGGAGCGGAATGTTAGAGACTTCACTATACTAGGTCCTTCGAGAGGTGGTATGGCCAGTTTCCTTCCTCACTGCCTTTGCCTACCCTAACTCAAAAGCACTGTCAGGTACCCATATACACCTGGGCAGACTGTAATGAGATACCACAGTGTTTCGAATCCAGTACCTTTGTCGTGGGAGGCCAGTGCTAAACAACATTTTTTAAACTTGTACATACGAGGGGCGTTCAGAAAGTAATGCACCACATCGTTTTTCTCAGCTAATAATGAAGATAGAAGCATGAAATTTTGCACACTTCAAATATGGCATGTGCCAATTGTGTGCACCAAATTGCACCGCAATCGGCCAAATAATACGGCTGCCCTAAACCGTTGAAATGGAGCGTGTTAGCAACTTGCGTTATAAACAGCGAATTGTGATAGAATTTCTCATTGCAGAGAAGGAAACTGTTGTGAATATTCACAAGCGTCTATGTGATGTGTATGGAAGTTTTGCAGTCGACAGGAGTACAGTCAGTCGCTAGGTTCAGAGAATCAAAGAATCAGGAAGTGGAGATACGGAGCTGCTTGATCGGCCGCACTGTGGATGTCCTGCCACAGCCACCAACACAGAAATCTTGAAATGCGCTGAGGGCATTATTCTTACTGATAGGCGAATCACTACTCAACAACTGGCCTTACAGCTGTCAGTCAGCATTGGTAGTGCAAATGCAGTTATAAAAACTCTAGGATTTTCTAAGGTTTGCACAAGATGGGTTCCTCAAAGTCTCACAAATGACCACCGATTGCAAAGGAAAGCAATTTCTTCTGAATTGTTGGAGCATTTCAATACTGATGGATAGAACTTTTTGGCTAAGATCGTTACAGGTGACGAAACCTGGGCACATCATTTTGAACCTGAGACAAAAAGACAGTCAATGGAGTGGCATCATCCGCAATCACCAAGAAGAAAGAAATTCAAGACAATTCCTTCAGCTGGAAAGGTCATGATCACTGTCTTTTGGGACATTGAAGGTGTGATTCTTGTGGATGTTATGCCAAGAGGAGAGACAATCAATTCGCAAGCTTACATTAAACCACTGTAAAAACTCAATCAACGTTTTCGCAGAGTTCGGCTGCACAAGAATCCAGCAGACCTGCTTCTCCTTCACGACAATGCGCGCCCTCACACAAGTCTGGCAACACGGGAAGCAATCACCAAATTGGGTTGGACTGTACTACCCCATCCACCCTATAGTCCCGATTTGGCACCCTCTGATTTTCATCTATTTGGTTCACTTAAAGATGCACTCCGTGGGACAAGGTTTGAAGATGATGAAGGAGTGATTCATGCAGCGAAGAAATGGCTACATGATCAAGACAAAATCTGGTACGGGCTAGGAATACATGCACTTGTTTCGCGCTGGCATAAAGCCGTACAAGTTGATGGGGATTATGTTGAATAATACCGATGTTTACATGACATATCCATGTATATTGTTTATAAATTTCATGCATTTTGAATAAACAGCTCCTGAGAAAAACGATGTGGTGCATTACTTTTTGAACGCCCCTCGTATATGTAAAAAATTCTGAATAATGTTATAAATGATTTACCTTGTAACTGTCATATTCTGCCTGGACAGCCTTCAGTTCATTCTTGGTCACCTGAAGTTCATTTGTCAAGGACTCCACTCGAGACTCCAGAGATTTGACTGTTCGCTGTCCACTATCATTCAGACTGCGAATTTTTTCCTGCAGCCTTTGGTTGTCTGCCATTAACTGTGACACTTGTACCTACAAAAGTGAACTACTTTATATTAACAAGGTATGCCTCAAAATATAATACTGTAATACTGTTGCCTCCTATGTTGATCAGGAGAGTGATATGGGGAATCAATGTGTGTGATGTGATGTGTGTGTGTGGGACATGTGTGTAATGTGAGTGATGTGTGTGTGATGTGTGTGTGCTATGTGTGTGCGCATGTGTGTGTGGCAGAACATGTCATGGCCCTATACCGCACGGTAAGAATCACGTTTCCCGGGGTTACACAAGTTTATCTGTTGACAACACACATTCCCCAGTCCCAGGTACAAGTGACAAGCATGCCTGGTAACGAAGGCACTTCGGCCTTAGCATCTGTCCTTTCAGACAGTGACTGCCACAATAGGATAATGTAAGATCCCTGGTAAGAACTGAAGGAATAAAAAGGAAATGTTAAGGTGACATCAGCAAAGGACACAGATTACACCACCAGACCTGGATAAGCCACACAAAAACATGAAGCAACCCAGGAGAAGATGTGATGATGGGGAGATGGACACTATGAAGAAGCACAACATGGCAGCTTGTCAGACCTCACATTTACACTGACAAAAATACCACAAATGAATTCCCTGACTGCACTCAAATGCACAAGCAAAACAGAAAGAACGAAAACAACTACAAACTTCCATATTTAATATATATTTTTTTTACGTTCTTTCATAATAATGTTCTCAGTTTACTTTCATCATATTTTTAATATGCCCCCTCCCAACTTCACTCAGTTATTCCCTATATTATTATGCCTTCTACCCTTCTTACAAAAATATACAAAACTCTAATCTTACCTTGAATTCCTCTATTTGCTGACTGGAACTCTCCAGCTGCCCTCTCAGATATGCATCTGATGACCTTTGAGCCGATTCCTATTTAGAAAATAACAGAGACTTAAAAAAACCTAGTTAGGAAAAGACAAGAGATAAATAACCTATTTAGGAAAACAGCAGAGATAATGTTAATCATAACGTGCATATTAGTCACATAGAAAATTATATAGTACATTTCAGCAAAGTCTGTAACTTGTCAGTACATCTGACTTTAACAAAAAATGCAACATAATCTTTTATGTTGTTAAAAATGTCAATTTTGAGATGTTTACATTATAAGAAACTTCAATTTCTTCATTATTAAATGGTATAGGTTAATTTTTTTTGTTTTTAAATAATGAATGAAAATATCTTGTTCAGCTAATGATGGGTTATAATTAGTGTATATCGTGTCTATAATTGTAAATAATATATTAAAGTGCTGCTATCTGCTTATTGGCAACATGCCACACTTATTTCAAAAATAAATTGTGAGCATGTGTGTGTGTGTGAATGCTTGCATGAAATGTCGAACAACTCTTTTTCATGTAAGAAAAACTAGAATCTTTTCAGAATATCTCAAAACCATATCTGCTTACTCAGCAATGCAGGAAGATTTCATAGACCAGACGCTGAGTCAATTTTTTTTCCCCCAACCCCGTATTCATTACAAGAACTGCCATGCTTTGCTGACTGATGAAAGAAGGCAGAATTAAACCCAACCTGGCGAAGGACTTTATTTGAGATGCAAAGAATGAATTAGTTGGGGCACTTACGAAGGATGGCCACTCGAGCAAAGTGGAATCAATTTGTTTTACAAGACGCTACTTGCGTGATGGCCACTGACTGCTTTGATGGTCGGCGGTTAAGGATCAAAGAAAGAAGATTACAGGTAATTGTAAAGAGGTATTAGTGCACTTGGCAACATGCCACACTTATTTCAAAAATAAATTGTGAGCATGTGTGTGTGTGAATGCTTGCATGCACTTCTGAACAACCTTTCTTGTGGTACTAGTTTTCAGTATCTCAAAATACACAGGATGCATGGAAGATTTCATGACCATGAGTCAATTTTTTTTCCCAACGTATTCATTACAAACTGCCAGATTGCGTACTGATGATAACAGAATTAGGTAATTTTTATTTACTGATTATTTTTTGTCAACTGATAAATTAGTTTTAGGTCTATTGCATATACATCTACTCATACTTACAGGTGGTGCAGTGGTTAGTGCACTGGCTTCCTAGCTCGTTGGTTCACGGTTCGATCCCCAGTTGAGGTGGGATTTTTTTAGACTACAAACGGCTCCGGGGTTGACCCAGCCTCATGAATTTGGTACCAGAGCAAGTCTGGGAAGGTTAAGGTGGCCGGCGTGATGCTGACCACATCATCCCTAGTGTGCCGATGGTCAAGAAAATATGGGCCTAACACCATATTCCCAATATGCCTCAATGGGCGTGTAATGGGATCCTCATACTTACAAGGCTTGCCAAAAGGGATAAGCAGTTATGCCTCTGAAGACCTTGATCCCTGACACTCTCCATCAAATATGTTGACTTCTTCCCATGCATAATGGTAAGCTATTATTTTTGTATACTTGTCTTTCTCTATTTCTCGTGTACTCTATTTCTTCTTCTTCTTCTTCGTACACTCTCAGACGTCCACTTAAATGTTCTCAAAGAAAGCACTAGTCAGTTTGAGGCTATTTGAATCCCCGTAAAGCTTTTCCACGAAAGGAGCTGTCGTCGGCCATATGCACTTTCTCTGTACCACATATAAGGGGCAACTCTGAAGTAGATGTTCAGCAGTCATTTTATCAGTGCCACAGTTACACTGATCGGTAGTTCCTATCTTTAGCTTGTTGAATAGATGGTATCTCAATCTGTTGTGACCAGTGCGGAGTCTGAAGATTACCACTTGTTCTCTTCTGTTGAGCTGGTAGTAAGAATCATTCTGTGTGTGACCTGGATGTTCTACATTCCATTTGTTTCTGTATCTGATTCTGATAAACCTCTTTGCCTCCTCAAAAGTTATGCTTTCATCAGGCTGAGGTAGATGTGAACCTTCTTTTGCCATTCTGTCAGCCTCTTCATTGCCGGTGATGTTACAATGAGATGGGATCCACTGGATAACAACACTTTTGAATCGTTGACAAAATGTATGGAGCACTATTCTGAGGTCTCTATTTTATTTCATTCTTTCTTTTTTTCCTTTCATAACCCTCCACTCCCAAAGGAGCATAGGCCTTCAACAAACACATGCCAAGTCCTCCTGTCACGTGCCATCATCTCAAGTTCTTTCCATGTTCTCCTCATCATTTTCACCTCTGTTTCCAACTCTCTTCTCCATGTACTTCTTGGTCTTCCTCTGCCTCTCTTGCCCTGGGGGTTTAAGAACAAGGACTGCCTTGTAATGCTATCAACAGGCTTCCTCAGTGTGTGTCCTATCCATCGCCATCGTCTTCTTCTCATCTCTTGTTCCACTGGCACTTGTCCAGTTCTTGTCATCAGTTCCACATTGGTAACCTTGTCATACCATTTTAATCCCTCTATTCTACGCAAGCACCCATTTATGAAAGTCTGTAGCTTTTTGGTTGTTGTCTTTGTTGTTCTCCATGTCTCTGAGCCATACAATAGGACTGACTTCACATTTGAGTTGAAGATTCTTATTTTCGTGTTGGATCCTATTTCTCTTGATCTCCATATATTTCCCAATGCAATGAAAGCTCCTCTTGCCTTTTGTATTTTTATTTTGATATCGCTGTCTGTCCCTCCAACTTTATCTATATTACTGCCAAGATATGTGTATGATTCTACATCTTGTATTGGTGTTTCTTCAAGTTCAACCCTGTTTTCATTACCTGCATTTATTCGCATTATTTTTGTCTTTTCCCTGTGTATTTTCAGACCCAATTGCTGTGACCTCTCATCGAGTGTTTCCAATTTGTCCTGCATCTGATTACGGTTATGGGACAGGAGAGCCAAATCATCAGCAAAATCCAGATCATCCAACTGCTTAGTCAGAGTCCACTGGATTCCATTTCTGTTGTGTGTTGTCGATGATCTCATAACCCAATCTATTGCCAGCAAGAAAAGAAATGGAGACAAGAGGCATCCCTGTCGCACTCCTGTTCTATCCCAAATGGTTCTGTAAGCTGTCCTTCATGAAGAACTCTGCACGTCATGTCTTCATAGGTTTTCTTTATTAAATTAATGATCTTCAGGGGAACTCCATAATGCCTCATCAATTTCCAAAGTGATTCTCTGTCCACACTGTCAAATGCTTTTTCGTAGTCCACAAATCCGATGTATAGTGGTGAATTCCATTCCAGACTTTGTTCAACTATTATTCTCAAAGTGGCTATCTGGTCTGTACATGATCTGTTTTGTCGAAAACCTGCTTGTTCATCTCTCAATTTCTTGTCTATGGACTCCTTTAATCTCTCAAGGATAATCCTGTTCAATACCTTTCCTGGCACTGATAGTAACATTATTCCTCTATAATTTGTGCACTCTTGTAGATTTCCCTTCTTAGGCAACTTAACCAGATATCCTTCCTTCCATTCTGCTGGTATCTCTTCTTTTTCCCAGACTTTACCAAGTAATTTATATAACATCTCTGTAGCCGTGTCGATATCTGCTTTGATGGCTTCTGCTGGAATGCCATCAGGTCCAGACGCTTTTCCATCTCTTAGAAGCTTTATGGCTTTCTTTATTTCTTCCTTCGTTGGTCTTTCACCATTAATTTGTAGCTCTTCTTCTGCTGGCTGGATGTCCGGCGGGTTTTGTGGAGCTGGTCTATTGAGAAGGTCCCCAAAATATTCTGTCCACCTCTTCATTTGCTCTTGTATATTGCTGAGCAGTTTCCCATTCTTATCTTTTATGAGGCAACTTGTTTGCTTGTATTTCCCTGTTAGCTTCTTTGTGCTGCTATACAGTTCTCTCATATTTCCTTTGGCTGCAGCATCTTCTGCCTCTCTTGCCAACTCCTCAATATACTTCCTCTTGTCTCTTTTGATACTTTTTTTTACTTCTTTGTTTGCTTCTGTGTACACTTCTTGAGCCTTGGCTTTGGAACTTCTGGTTTTGCTTGTGTTTAACTCTGCTTTCTTGTTTTTTCTATCTTTTTTCTTATTGATGGTTTCTGTTGTTATCCATGCTTTTTGTTGTCTTTCCCTTTTCCCCAGTATTTCTTCACATGTCTCCTTCCATACCGTTTTGACCTGCTGCCAATAGTCTTCTGTATTCTCTACATCTTCCAACTGTTGGAGCACTTGGAATTTGTTGGATACTGTGACCGCAAATTTGTCTCTTTGTTTCTTGATTTCTTAGCTGTCCTACATTAAACTGTTGTCTATAATTTTGCATTGTTGCATATCTCTTGAGTTTCATTTTTACTTTGGCTATCAGAAGATGGTGATCTGATGCCACATCTGCTCCTCTATATACCTTTACATCCTGCAATGATGATCTAAACTTCTTCTTTATGCATATATGATCGATCTGATTTTCTGTTCTATGGTCTGGTGATATCCATGTTGCCTTGTGTATTCTCTTATGTGGAAACATGCTTCCTCCTATAGCCAGTTGATTTGAAGCACAGAAGTTTGCGAATAGTTCTCCATTTTCATTCATTACTCCTAGCCCATGTTTTCCCATGACTTCTTCAAATCCGGTATTGACTGTACCTATCTTTGCATTCATGTCACCCATCAAAATTGTGATGTCTCTTCTTTTTACTTTATCCATAATTTCCTGTAGTTTAGTATAAAATGCTTCTTTCACAGACTCTTCTTTGTCATTAGTTGGTGCATAACATTGGATGACATTGACATGAATTTTCTTTTTAGCTGTTTTGAAAATAGCTGTTATTATTCTGGGTCCCACAGCTTCCCATTCAATGAGTGCTTTCTGTGCTTCTTTAGATAACATAAGAGCTACCCCTTCACTGTGGTGTGAACTTTCGTCTTCGTGTCCTGAGGACAGCACCAATTCACCTGTGATGAGTTTCTTCCTGTCTACCCCCTTCCACTTTGTTTCACACATTCCCAGAACCTCGATTTTGTATTCCCTCATTTCTGCTGCTACTTGTGCCACTTTCCCTTGTTCGTTCAATGTCCGAACATTCCAGGTGCCAAATCTGGAAGTTCTCCTAGAAGAAAGAAGGTTAGTCAGCAACACAGACTCCTTTCGGCTTTCTCATATTTGTTGAAGTTTTTTGTGGTTTAAATTTTTTTTTACAGGATGGGGTAACCGGCCCCATGCCCAACCCTCCTTAGTCGCCTTCTACGACATGCTTGGCAGGGGACAGTGTTACTATTCTTTGCTCCCCTTTCGGGCCCCGGTAACACATGGGTGATTTTATTTCATTGCCATAATGTTATTTAGTTCTCTTCTTATGACAATACATCCCATAGCAGAAACTGTCGCTGGGGAGTTAAGTGTTAGAGATGTCACTACACTAGGTCTAGCTCTATGAGGTGGGGTAACCAGGTCCCTTCCTCGCTACTTTTGCCTTTACAATTGTTATTCTTCTTCTTCTTCTTTGATCCTTAGCCGCCGACCGTCAAAGTAGTCAGTGGCCATCACGCCTAGTGGCGTCTTGTAGGGCAACAACAAATTGATTCCACTTTGCTCGGTCGGTGGCCATCCTTCGTACAGTGCCCCAACTCTGGTATGTCAGTGGCTTCCTTTCGGCTTTCACCACTGACAGTCATACGAGCCACAGGCTCCGAATGTCCATCTCGCAGCAAAGTTTGTTCATTTATTGCTGTTTCCGTAACTTCATTGTTTTTTTTACATAGACAGGGGTGTCAGCCCTATGCTAAAACCCCCAACCTGGAGGACCAGCTTTTGTCTGATCCCTACCCACACAGACCAGTCCAGCTTGGTTGAACCTACCAAGAGTAAAATTCCCACTGGCATAGCTCTGGGGATCGTCAGGGTACGCAATCTGCCATACCGCTACAAGGTATAGGTACCATTGATGGCAGACAATTGTTATTGTTATTCAGAATTGGCCTCACTGCACTCCAGGCAAACCCAAAGGTGCTCAGTCTCCCCTCAGCAAATGTCGAAGTGTATGAATGCTAATTGTGCCTGTAGCACGCTGGTTGTACATACGACGGATGCATCCTCTTTCACGTCCATCTCTGCTAGTCCCACGTTTGATGCCAAACTCCAACAGTCTCAGCCTTGTTGATTCATCCATTGCTGTGTCATTATCTAGCAGGCGATCATTAATTGTCCTGAGTATCTCTCCCTTATCCATGTCCAGTGTCCCCACTATGGGTGCTCTCGAGGCCAGTATGTCAGCTCTCTCATTGCCATGTACCCCTGCATGACCAGGACAGTAGATCCACACCAGTTCTTGCCTTTACTAACTCAAGAGCAGAGTCAGGTACCCTTGTTCAGTAGGGTAGATGGAACTTGGTAACTTTGCCACCAGAGGCACGTGCTCTATTTGCTTAGCCAATTGGACTCTCACTATATTAAACCTTCAGTAAAAGCATCTTCACAATTTCTTCAGATCTTGTCTCAAAGGTTAATAAAAGTCAGGACATTTCAACAAGGAATTATCAATACAAGCAGCAACAAGCTAAAATAATGTACCAATTTTCTGGCGTCTGCCAAGTCTTTCTTTGTTTTCACCAAAATGGCTTTGAGTTTGTTTGCCCGATCATCTGCCTGAATCCTTTGTTCTTCAGCTGCATCTGAAAACATGCATAATATAAAAATGTAAGCATAAATGTAAAAAAAAAAAATATATATTTTTTCTTTGCTTCTAGTCTATTACTTTCCTGAATCAAAGATCATTAATCCCTTTATCATTACACTAGATATATCAGCCTGTCTAGCATGCAAATATCATTTCTGGTTTTCTGGAGCATCTTTTTCTAGCTTTTCTCCACATTCTTCCCAGGATTTCAGTTTTGCTGCTAGCACCTTGTTCTTTGCTTCTGTTGTAAGTAACACACATTCTATATATTTCTGTTCTGTTCTTCTACATTTTCTATCCAATGTTATTAATGTACCTAGAAAATGTATCTACTTACTTACTTACTTAGTCGTTCCTCTTCTACCATGAGGTGTAGAGGTTTGGAAGAGAGAGCGCTATACTATCCTATCAGCTGTCTTCCTCCTGGCGTGGTTCCATTC
The DNA here is from genome assembly GCA_024509875.1 of Oreohelix idahoensis. Classification (NCBI taxonomy): domain Eukaryota; kingdom Metazoa; phylum Mollusca; class Gastropoda; order Stylommatophora; family Oreohelicidae; genus Oreohelix; species Oreohelix idahoensis. The sequence continues at coordinate 21,656 of JAMPIV010003631.1, forward strand.
TAGTCCTCGATCCTTCAAAGACTGTCTAATGTTGTCCTCCCAGCGGACTCTGGGTCGCCCTGGAGGTCTGGATCCCTGGCTCTTAGTTTCCCATGCTTGTCGTGGTAGCCAGTCTTCTCCCATTCTGCAGACATGGCCAAACCATCTCAGTTGGGACTGTTCTTCTTGGATCTGCTGGGGTTGGGTTTTTAGGGCCTGGACGTATCGTCTGGTTGCGGACCATGTCTCTTCTTGTTACTTCAACCACCTTCCTCAGTTACTTTCTACTTTTACTTATTTGAAAACTGCTCCATTCACTTTGATAGTGCATGAAGTAAACATGAAATCTATATCTAAGCAAACAGACTAACATGAAGAAGAACACACAGAAAGATGTCGGACGGTGCTTACCAGTGAAAGCTTCAGAACCAGATCACAAGTTTAACACATTAACTACCGAATTAAAAAACACACTGTGGCCGAATTAAATTTTTTTTCCATTTTCATCCTGTAAGCTGTAGTTTTTGTAATTGTTTACAGATTTCTATGAATTACACATCATTTTAAAGATAAATGAATGTACTATTACAATAAGCACCGACTGTATCTCTAATAGAGGTTGTTGCTATTTAACGGCCCTCCGAAGGCCGCGAACTTGCAATATTTTCACAATTATAACTGCTTGCGCCCCGCCCCATCTCTATCAAAATCACACTTTCAATCAATGTGCACACCGTTTTCATTCATTGTCCTCGTCGCTAGATCTATCAGTCAATTGTTGAAACACGTTTCAATCCTATTCAGCTGTTAGACGAGATGTACATGCATTTTTTGTAGTCCTATCACTAGTATCCACGGTAAACAGTTTTGCACGATTTGGTTGGTAACTAACCCAAAACGCTGAAAAATATGAACATAATATCAATTTTCCAGTATTCTACAACAACCATGCTTTGGGAATTTGTTTTCCGGTGGCAACTTAAAATCTCGAACCAGATTAGAAAGTGTTTCAGTACATTTATCATTCGTTTTATTACTAAAATTAGATTGGCGCTCTGAGCGGCTTGTGGTCCAAATGTGTTTATTTTGTGAGCCGCTGATAGCGGCTTGCGGTAGGTAATGTGTTAAGTACAGAAGTCACTTTGTGCAGAAATGGGTAACAAAATGATACATAAGGAAAAATCCTAGTCTTTTTAAACAGTAACATCTCATGCCCTCTCTGTACATAATTCTTGAATCTATGTTAAGCCTTATCTTGTCACTATTCTTTCTGTTGTGATGAAGAAGTTTTTTGGTATGTCCATCTCACAAATAATTTTTAAGGGGAGGAGCTACAGTGACATGCTATTTTCATAAATAACTGCAGGGTTAACTTACAACAGTAATAGCTATGCATACCAACACACATTTGATGGTATGATGCTATTGGTTGCCATGGAAATGGTGGCCATATTGGATTTTAATCCTATTTCAATTCCCTAAGGCTTTTCTATTTGTGGAGTTATGAGAATCACAGTTATTTCATTGTACTTTAAAACTGTTGTCAGATTAGATTTTTGATAACTTTAGTAGATTCTAAGGTACAGAACTTTCAATTTAGTATCTAAAAATAATACCACGTTTTTCAAAATTTTACGTTAATTGCAATAAAGCAAAATTTCGATAAGATATCAAAAATTGGCTCTGACAAAAGTTTTAATATCCAATGGAAAGTATCTATGCCAAATCTCATGTTGATTGACTAAGAAAAGAAACAAGTTATAAGAATATTTGTGACATAAAACAAGTTTCTGAGACATTCATAGTTTTCTCCATAGGAAAAGCACAATTTATTCAGAAAGTATAATGTGTAAAATCACTATATACCTACATCTACATAAAACGTATTCTGACAAATGATTTTGACATATTTAGATTCAGGAGATAATAAATTATCACAACACAGACTAATCCCAATTTTCCTTTTTTGACTTGAAATGTACTGGCGCTCCTGCCCTTAAGTTTGGCACATTTTCATTTGTTCTCAGCTATAACATACTCCACTGACAAAGTGCCAAATATGGTTTTGTCCACTTTATAAGACTTAACTCCCCTTGTGATAACTTACCAATCTGTGTCTGCAAAAGTGATATCGTCTGTTCTTGTTTATCAATCTCAGCTTTTAGCTCTTCAATCTTCTGATCCCGCTCAGCAACTTGCGAGTGAAGAGTGGAGATTGTACGCTCATAGTCTGCCATTTCAAGGTCAAGCATGCTATTCTGCTTCACTGACTGGAGAGTTTGAAATGACAAGAACAAAATTTAGTTTAACTTCCCTTTGTTCAACAGTTCTCTCCCTGTCTCTTCCTCTTTTTGCTTTCTTTCAGAATCCTTTTCTACTGCTACAGTGCTATCACCAATAAAATATATTTGTGATAGATCTCTAATAAACATATCTCTCACTGTCTCATTTTCATTTATATTTCCCCAGTTGTTCACCTTTAAATATTTCTCAATCATTACCACAACACATCTTTCACTTTTATCAAACACCTTTCCAATAACCACCACACACACACACACACACCATTATTCATCATTCACACATCTCTCACTCTTATTCAAACATCACTTTCTCTGCACAACACACCTCTTACTTTCATTGAAACAACTCTTACTTTTCACTACACACCTGTAACCCCCAATCACACAACTCTTACTTTTCACTACATACCTGTAACCTTCAATCACACAAACATCTATTACTTTTCACTACACACCTGTAACCCTCAATCACACAACTCTTACTTTTCACTACACACCTGTAACCCTCAATCACACAACTCTTACTTTTCACTACATACCTGTAACCTTCAATCACACAAACATCTCTTACTTTTGACTACATACCTGTAACCCTCAATCACACAACTCTTATTCACTACATACCTGTAACCTTCAATCACACAAACATCTCTTACTTTTCACTACACACCTATAACCCTCAATCACACAACTCTTATTCACTACATACCTGTAACCTTCATTCACACAAACATCTCTTACTTTTCACTACACACTTGTAACCCTCAATCACACAACTCTTACTTTTCACTACACACCTGTAACCCTCAATAACACATCTCTTATTCTTCCCCAAACCCTCAATCACATATCCCTTACACATTTCTTACTCACACATCACACACTTCTCACACAATTTTCACCTTCAATCAAATGTCTCTCTCTCATCACAAGCCACTCACTCTCACACATCTTTCACTCTCAATAAAACATCTCTCGCCCTTCACCACACATCTCTCACTCTTCATCCCACATACTCCTGTCTTACATATTTAGTTTAAGAAGGGAACAAGACAAGAACAACCACTCACAGCAACAACTCTCCAAACAGCCAAATCACTCATACGAACAACAAACAAAGAAACTTGGCTGAACAGCTGGGCCAAGGTAAACACCAGGAGAGAGGTTTACAGACATATAACCGGTCCTGATACTAGTGACAACATTGGCCATCTTACAAGGAGGGATCACAGCACCATTTTTCGGCTCAGATCACAACATATACCACTCAACAGTCACTTGAACAGCATCCAACCACAACACTCTCCAGAGTGCCAGCTAGATAACTACCCCTACGAAACTGTTGACCACCACCTCTTTGAGTGTCCAGCACTCGATGATGTTAGGAAAATGCTCCTTCCTCCTAGGCCAGATAAGTGGAACACCTTGTACGGAGAAACAAAACAACTTGCAAAAACACACATATCACTACATGGCACTGGACCGAAGGGTGAGAACCCAAGTGCCGCTGGATCAATAACAACAACAATGACATTTTTGATTTATGTTCTCTCACACATTGTTCAGTCTTATACATCTTTCACTATCCAACATCTCTTTGATTCGTCTTTCACTCATTCTTCACACACTGATCTTTTGAGTCCCCTAACACATCTCCCATGTCCCTAACACATCTCCCACATCCCTAACACATCTCCCATATAGTTCCCGGAGGTCTCTGATGAGACAAAGAAAGGAACAACGACTGCTACACACTCAGGCATGTCATACAAGGGCAACTAATCCGAGGTTGTGTAAGGGGATGGCAACTTCATCAAGTAAAGCAAACAGCCACAGAAAACACTGCTGCAAGAGCATGTGAGTGCTAGGTGTAGGTTTCCTGCAAGATGATTGGCTAGAGGTGGCTCCCTGCTGCGTAAGGAGATATCCCACATTCAAACAAATGTCACATCTGGCATACATCTCCAACACTCTCCTATAACCTGCATCTCCCACACAGCTCACACATAAATTACTTACTTAGTCATCCCTCTTCTACCGTGAGGTGTAGAGGTTTGGAGGAGGGAGCACCATACTATCCTATCAGCTGTCTTCCTTTTGGCCTGGTTCCAATCTAGTCCTCAGTCCTCCCTAGATTGTCTAATGTTGTCCTCCCAGAGGCCTCTGGGTCATCCTGGAGGTCTGGATACCTGACTCTTAGTTTCCCATACTTGTAGTGGTAGCCAATCTTCTTATAAATTACTCTTTTTAAGTAATCTGTTACTTCAACTTAAAAAAAAAAAAGTTTGAAAAACAGCACACCAAAGAGTTGCTCCAGATGACTGGCCAAAAGTATGAACAAATATACCTGTTTAGCAGCAGTGAGTTGATCTTGACTCTCCCTCAAGTTAGCCTCCAGTTTCATTATCTTAGCCTTGTGCTCATCCTCGGCCGCTTTTAACCTTGCTTCTGATTCCAACAGCTTTTGTTCTACCTACAAGATTAGGAAGCAATGAATAAGACTGCATGCTCAACTTTTAACAGAAATAAAATAAGAGTTTCTGTGGCCCCCCCCCCCCCTGTAAGGCTATAGATACATACTTTCTCCACATACCTCTCCTAGAGTGATGAGTACTACAGGTCGGCGTCCCTTTATCCGAACATGCAAAATATTCTTAAAATCCAAAGTTTCTTTGGGAAATTTTTGAACACATTTAGGGCAAATTTGGGCTAGCTGTTGGACCACTGGCTTCCTAGCTCAGTGGTTCATGGTTCGATCCCCAGTTGAGGTGGGATTTTTTAGACCACAAACGGCTCGGGGGTGGTCAACCCAGCCTCATGAATTGGGTACCAGAGCAACTTCTGGGAAGGTTAAGGGGCCGGCGTGATGCTGACCACATCGCCCCTAGTGTGCCTATGGTCAAGAAAATATGGGCCCAACACCATATTCCCAATATGCCTCAATGGGCGTGTAACGGGATCCCCCCTAGAACATGATTTGGGCACCTCTGCGAACCAAAAAGGTTTAGGAAACACAGCTGTCCCCAGCGATTTAGAATAAAAGGATATGGACCTGTAGATAAAGAGTGCCAGGTGTGAAATGACAGCTTTTGTTTCACCTACAGGATTAAAATGCACAGAATAAGATCTGGCTAAGTATCATCAAAACCAGACAAGTATCAGCAGAACAAGGTATCACAAGAAGATACTGGCGATGGACTGGATACACACTGAGGAAACCTGTTGACAGCATTACCAGGCAGTCCTTGATATGAAGTAAGGGAGGAACAGACATACTAAAAGACGCAGGGAGAAGAGAACTGGAGTCAGAAATGAAAAAAATAATGAGAAAGACATAGAAAGACCTTGAGTTGATGGCCCCTGACAGAAAGACTTGGCTTGTGTCTGTTGAAGGCCTGTGCTCCTTGGGGAGCTAACAGGTACTGACTGATTGAAGTACCATGGTCCAATATAGTTCCTGAGGGTCTATCTGAAGACAAAAACAGGAACATCACTACTGCTCCCTCAGGTATCTAATGTGAGTTTGTACATGGGGCCCGGCAACTTATCATCCTATATATAAAATCTCAGCTATTTCTGTCAGTGCGTAACGCTAAGGGATGCAACTTTGGTTGAAAGTTAGACATTAATTGGATTGTTTCCCTTATATGTACTCTCTAGTGTAAAATAAAATGCTACAGAAACTACTACAGAAAGAGCATGTGAGCACAATGGTGAGGTTTCCTGGTGACCAGCTGCTGTGTGATGATGATGATGATGATGATGATGATGATGATGGAGTTTCTCGGGTAAAGAATGTCAGACAACTTTGTTTAACATGATGTGAGTGCTTTTGTGCTGCCTTTATGATTATGAATATCCATTTCCTCCAAATAACTGTTATCAGATTATCACAAATGAAAAGAAAATTTATGTTCTGATTTTTTTATATCTTCTTCTTCCTTGTTCGCCCTGAAAAGGACGGTGGTTGCGTTGTGTCTGTTTACGCCGTAGCTGTGATATCTGCACCTTTCGGTCGACACATCCGACTTCAGCACGGCATTTTTTAGGGACCGGGTTTGCCTTCCCATTTCGATCCATTTATATAACTGCAACCAGACAATACATCTTTGGTCCTTGGCCTGACTGACAAAGCAATCAGTGATCATCACGCCTGGTGGCCACATGTAGGGCAGAAACAAACTGTCTCCACTTTGCTCGGTTGGCAGCCATCCTTCGTGTGGTGCCCCAGCCCTGGTTCATGCTTTGCGTCTCTGCTTCCATAGTTGTCTGCTGAGTAGCTTTGGCAGGCTTCGCTTTCGCTTTCCTTCTGGAGTCTATAGCATGGCAGTTTTGGTGACAGTTTCAGGGTTCCCTCTGAGGATGTGGCCAACCCTAGTTAGCAGCTCTTGGTTGATGATGGCGGTTGGCCGTACGCAGGTTGTGTGGAAAGAGGACAGCCTGGAAACCCAACGATATACTATGGCCTCGAAACCCAGCCTCAACAGACCAGAGTGGAACAGTCCCATTTATGATTTGGCTATGTCTGCAGAATAGGGGAAGGTGGCTGCCATGACAAATATGGGAAACCATGAGCCAGGGAACCAGACCTCCAGGACGACCCACAGTTCGCTGGGAGGACAGCATTAGACAATCTCTGAAGGACCAAGGACTAGATTGGAACCAGGCCAGGATGAAGACAGCCGACAGGTATGCCTCCATCTCACGGTAGAGTAGGAATGACTAAGTAAGTAAATACGTTCTACATAAGGATAAATGATAATACAATCAGAGTTCCATTTTATGTGAGACAGCCCTAATATTTTATAAGAACTAATTAATAAAGTATTTTCCGTGGATAATGTATTTTCCCACTTAATCCAATTATCCAAAACTTTGATTATCTAAACAACCCTTGTCACGAATTCATTCAGATAATCGGAGTATTTCTGTAATCATTATTATAAAAAAGTCTACAAAAGCCGATCTCATTTTCTGTCTCTCCTTATTCATTTATCAACATCTTTAACTACTGAAGCCTGTATTCTGAAACTCTTTAAAAGATAACATTACCATATGATTCTTTTGTTTTCAATCATCTCACAACGAACGTTGGAAGTCAGTATTATGAAACCTACATGTGTATTACTAAACCTCTACAAGTGTTTCCCAAAACTTTGTCTTCTTCAAGTACCATGCCTAGTGGCGTAGGAGATCATGTCTCTCCACAACTTCCTGTCTCCAGTACAATTTATCAATTCTGCTGTTGACTTCTTTCCATGCCACGATGTTAAACTGTCCAGTATTTGTTCTCTTTGTCTTCCTCTATCTCTTTTTCCTTCAACCTTACTTGTTGTTACGATATATTCCAGCTTTTCTCTTCTCATAACATGCCCAAAAAAAAAAAAGTGGATTGCTTCTTTCTAACTTGTGAAATAAGTTTCCTTTGCGTATTGGCCACTTTCAGGACATCCTCATTACTCTTTGTGGCTGTCCATGGTATTTTTAACATTGTTATATAAATCCACATCTCTGTGGCCTCTAATGCCTTCCCTACTTGTTTACTAATTGTCCATGACTCACTCCCATATGTTAGGATTGGTTCTATATAACAATGAAGAATTCTCTTTCATACTTCCAATGACAAAGAATTGTTGCACAAAATACTCTTCATTTTATAGAATGCTATTTTTGCCTGAGCTCTTTACTTCTGAGATGCTTCTTTCATCCATTGTATTAATGTGCCCAGGTATTCCCAAACCTACAGCAATCATCATCATCAGTTGCCATCTCCACAACGAAGGTTGGCTGTAATGGATCTCCAACGTCTTCTGTCTCTTGTCTTGGTGGTGCACTCTGACAGACTCTTTCCTGTCCATCTCTTGATGTTATCTCCCCACTTATAGCGCTATATTCCCCTTGCACGTTTGCCTTCAACTCTCCCTTCTGTTATGGTCTTCTGCAAGGTGTTATGCCTTTTTATGTGGCCAAAGTATTTTAGCTGCCGAACTTTGACCTCCCTCATTAGTTCTCTTTTCATACCTAGATTTTCTAGGACCTCCTTATTTGTTTTCTTCTCTTTCCATGAGATACGCCCCATTCTTCTATATATCCACATTTCAAGAGCCTCAATTCTTTCTTCCAAATGCTTATTCATCGTCCATGTTTCTGCACCATACAGAAATGCAGAATATATATATAACACTTTATGATTCTCAGTTTTAATTTGTGAGATAACTGTTTGGATGTCAGTATATGTTTCATGTTGTTGAATGTAGCTTTGGCCATTCCTATTCTCTTCTTGATTTCTGTTTCACATCTGCCATCTTCTGTTATTATATGACCAAGATATATGTAGCTCTTGACTTGTTCCAGGATTTTCCCATTTACGCTTATCTTTAATGTGGGTTTATCGTCTGTTTTGCTATCACCAGATTCTAATGAAGGCCCAAACATTCTCAGATCAGAAGTAGAGAATGCCATTCATATGATACAAAAAGGAAAATCAGCAGGCATGGATAACATAAACATTGAAATGATAGAAGCTCTGGAGAGCTTTGGTATAGATACAATTACAGAAATATGCAACGATATATACAATACAGGATATATACCACACGACATGAAGACATCAGTTTTCATAACATTGCCCAAAAAACCAAATGCAACAGAATGTTCAGACTTCAGAACAATCAGCCTGATGAGTCATGCAATTAAGATACTGCTCAAAATCATACAGGAAAGAATAAAAAGTAAAGTAGACAGTGAAATCCAAGAAGAACAGTTTGGTTTTAGACGGAACAGTGGAACAAGAGAGGCAATATTTTGCCTAAGAATATTAGCAGAAAAATATACAGAGGTCCAAAAAAGTATGTATATGTGCTTCATTGACAATAAGAAGGCTTTTGACAGAGTCCATCATGAGAAAATAATTGAATGCCTCAAAGACATAGGTATTGATGGAAAAGATATAAGAATACTCAGTAACCTTTATTGGGAGCAAACTGCCACAGTAAGATCAGGAAGGAATTATTCACCATACATAGACATAAAAAGAGGTGTCAGACAAGGTTGTGTGCTGTCCCCCTGCCTATTTAATTTATACACCGAAAAAATTTTCAAACAGATACAGGAAATACCAGGACTGAACATCAGTGGAAGGTCAATAAACAACCTTAGATATGCAGATGATACCGTGTTGTTAGCTGAAAGCGAACAGGAGTTACAAGAACTAGTGAAGCAAGTGAACAGTATAAGTCATGAATATGGACTCGACATTAATATTGAGAAAACAAAAACTATAATAATTAGCAAAACAGCAATCAAATACCATTATATAAGAGTTCAGTCTTACCAACATTCACCTCTTGGACAAAGATAATTTGAAAGCAGTTTTACTAATGTTATTTTATCAACACTAGTGCATATACATATATTGTATGCTATTGATTTATTAATATATATAATACAAGTTATACAATACACAGAATAAATGATTTCAAAACTAATTAAAATAAAGTTAGTAATAATAAAAATCAACAAACATTCTGATGGGACAGCGGATATGTATGATGGATTCTAAAAATAGCATGAGAAAGTAAAATTACAAATTCTGCAGTGCACCCCTTCCGCATACTCTTGGGAGTTCGCATACCACATTTTGGGAAACGCTCTGCAAGATAACTCTTACCTTATGTTTTATCTTAATCAGATCACTTAACTCTTACCTTATGTTTTATCTTAATCATTTCCCATATCTGTATCCTGAAAACCCCCACCACAAAATATTCTCACCTTCTGCCTTTCCTTGTTCAATTCCTCCATCTGTATTCTAACAGCAGCCATCTCTGTATCTGTTGCTTTCAACTTGGTTCTCAGTTCTTCCGTGGAGCTCTCTTTGCTCTGTGAAATATGTCCAAAAATCGTATCAACAGGAAAATCCTTCACTAAAACCCAGACCAAAGCCAGGACTTGATAGAAACATACAGCTGATACCTTTAACGAGTAACTGTCATGAACAATTGTGTGGTATGGGTGTCAGGAGCTAATGCTCCTTAGGGTGCCAAGTTTGTTTGCCTGTTATGTATTAGTAGTGAGGTTTTAAGTTTCATTGAATTTACACATGTAACTGCTAGCTGTAGAGTAGTGATGCTAGATTAATGAGATGTTTTAAAAATAAGTTGTGACTGAATAGTGGTCAAAGGTAATAGGTCGTGTGATGAATGTCATGTGGTAGTTAGTTGAAAGAGACCTGAAGTGTGAGCGTGTTAGTTTCAGGCGGAGATATTTCTCTTCTTGACTACGGCCAGTGTGTAGGGATTTGCAGCTGTGATATAGTTTGGTCCAGTGAAACAACTACTACTGAAGTCATGAGTTTGTCATTTACTTTTTTCATCAGACATCTATTACTGAAGTCATGAGTTTGTCATTTACTTTTTTCATCAGACATCTATTACTGAAGTCATGAGTTTGTCATTTACTTTTTTCATCAGACATCTATTACTGAAGTCATGAGTTTGTCATTTAATTTTTTCATCAGACATCTATTACTGAAGTCATGAGTTCATCATTTACTTTTATCATCAGACATCTATTACTGAAGTCATGAATTTGTCATTTAATTTTTTCATCAGACATCTATTACTGAAGTCATGAGTTTGTCATTTACTTTTTTCATCAGACATCTATTACTGAAGTCATGAATTTGGCATTTACTTTTTTCATCGAACATCTATTACTGAAGTCATGAGTCTGGGATTTACTTTTATTATCAGCATGTCAAAGTAAATATTGTTGAACGTCTCCATTGAGTGTGTCAGATCAGAGTTTTCCACCAATTTTTTTTAGAGTTCCTTCTGATATACTGACTGCATATGTTATGGCTGCTACTTCAGTTTCATGCCTTAGTGTTCAGTTATTTGCTAATCATTGTGGCAGAAGCGAGCTGAGATATTAAATGATTTTGCATGCAAAGGTGAACATGCTTTCTGATTATGTAGCATATTTTGATTCTGAGGAGTGATTATAACATTATATTGGAAATGGTATAGCCCATCTTAGAGTTCAACGATTTATTATCCTTTATGGTTATAACGAGCCGTTACGTAGACCTAGTTGTCTTCTGCCATTATGTCAGTGTGTTTGCACTTGACAAATATATTTAAAGATCTGTGTGCATCTCATCCATGCATTTCTCAAGTGGCATATTACAGAGAAAAACTTATACCAAGATGGCCATTTTCCTTGTATTCACAATCATCACTATTCTTGAAGAGTATGTAGCAACCTCTACAGTTCCTAATGATGTCATACCCCCCCCCCCCCCCCCTCCAGGGGGGCCCCCTGATCTCCTGGGTAGTGAGATCAGATGCCTAGCATTCTCAGATAAGGGCAAAAATAATAGGAGGTCCTGTGTGCAAGTTGCACACGTTAAAAATCCCTCAGCAGTTGGAAATCGTAAAGAGTAGGCCAAACAACCACTGTCCTGGCAAAATGTAAAAATTAGGAAATCTACCCACCACAAAAATATTTATAGCATGTGTGATTCCTAGTCTTGATGTATGGATCCGAGTCATGGGCAATGACTACAACCCACAAAAGCCAGATCCAAACCTCAGAAATGAGGTATCTGAGGAAGGTGATTGAAGTAACAAGAAGAGACATGGTCCGCAACCAGACGTCATGGCCTAAAAACCCAACCCCTGCAGACTCAAGCAGAACAGTCCCAACTGAGATGGTTTGGCCATGTCTGCAGAATGGGAGAAGATCGGCTACCACGACAAGTATGGGAAACTAAGAGCCAGGGATCCAGACCTCCAGGACAACCCAGAGCAAGCTAGGTGGACATTAGACAATCTCTGAAGGACCGAGGACTAGAATGGAACCAGGCCAGGAGGAAGACAACCGATAAGAGAGTATGGCACTCTCTCTTCCAAACCTCTACACCTCACGGTATAAGAGGAACGACTAAGTAAGTAAGTGATTTCTGTATACACACATTGCGATCCTCGCTGGTGCTACAGAGTTCGTGCACTGTGCTGAGATCCTCCTTGTGTGATCTAAGGGAGGAGATCGAAGCACTGATGGGAGTTGTCTGTGTGCAATGAAGATGGTCCTAAAAAACCAAACTCTACATTAGCTCCCTTGATCAAAGCCTGCATTTATGTGCCCTTGCCACAGTGGTTTTTGTTGTGCCAGCAGCACAATGCACAACATCACATTCCCTGCCCCCTCTTATGACATGCCTGATGGTTCATTGGTTTGGTTTTATTATTTCTTTGTCACCTCAGAAAGTACTGGGACCCATGCAGGGTAATAAGTTGTACTAATTCTAGGTGCAATTCATGATCGCCTATTAGAGAATGACACTGCAATCGATGAAACATCAAGGCTGAGACTGCTGGAATTTGGCATCAAACGTAAGACCAGCAGGGATGGACGTATGAGAGGATGCATCCACCGTGTATACAACCAGTGCGCAACAGGAACAATTAGCATTCATACCCTTTGACATTTATTGAGGGAAACTGAGCACCTATGGGTTTGCCCGGAGTGCAATGGCGTCGATTCTGATTAACATTAACTTAATGAATAAATATAATTATTAAATTCTAATATTTCCTTCGTGACCTTTCAACTTCCCAAGCCTTCAACAAATTCATGCCAATTCTTCCTGTCCTGTGCCATCCTTCCATGTCGTCTTTATTCCTTTTCATTTATGTCTCTAGCTCTCTTCTCTATGTGTTCATTAATCTCTTTTACTCTGGTGGATTCCATAAAAAGGAATGTCTTGTAATGATTGAGATACCATCTATTCAACAAGTTAAAGATAGGAACTACCGATCAGTGTAACTGTGGCACTGATAAGATGACTGCTGAACATCTGCTTCAAAGTTGCCCAACATATGCGGAACAGAGAAAAAAGCGCATGTGGCCGACACCAGTACCATTCGTGGAAAAGCTCTATGGAGATTCAAATAGCCTCAAACTGAGGCTTTCTTTGAAAACATTTAAGTAGATGTCTGAGGGTGTACAAAGAAGAAGTAGTAATGATGTCAACAGGTTTCCTCATTGTGTCTCTTAACCATCACCAGCTTCTGACTTCTTGTTCCTCTAACATTTGTCTGGTTTGCCCATTAGTTCCACACTGATGACCTTGTCATACCATTTTAATCTTTCTATTCTATGCAAACTCTCTTCCATTAAAGTCTGCAATTCTTTGGTTGTTCATTCTAATATTACCGTTACTTTTTCTTGTGTATAACAGGATACTATATTTTGTTTTGTTTTTTTGTTATTACTGCTTATGATTACTGGAATGTTACAGCACTTTAAATGTGAAAGAGAATGAGACAGATACATTTTAATAGGTTGAACAGGGTAGAAAAAGATGGTGGACGAGTGGAGGCAATAAGTTCAACTGATACTAACCTGTTCTCCCCCCCATCACCTTAAAAAAAAAATAAAAAAAGATAAAATGAATCATGAAAGAGGTGAAGGGCACAATGTTTGCTGCCCAGATCAACAATTCTTGGAAAATCTTCACTTATTTGTTCACCCATTATTATTATGATAAAATATGTATCGCCACTTACTTTAATTTGAGTCGATAACAAATCAATCTGTTTCAGTAACTGCTCCTTTTCTTCCTTACTGGCTGCCGCCTGACTCTTGACCTCTGTCAGCTGTGTTACCAGCAGCTCAACATCTTTCTGAGCCGTCTTCAGAGCCCTTTTTGCTTGTTCAGCTTCATCTTGTGTTGCATCGAGACTAGCCTGGACTTGCTGTAGAACAGGCATACTTTTGTAAGTTCTTAAGGTACAAACTGGCTGTGTGACAGCATTAAAACAGCCACATGTGTGCAAGAAGTGAACTAACAAAATCTATTTCCTTTACTCAAAATTGCATGTTAACTTGTGTTTCACTTTTTTCTAAATTCCACAATCCAAATATAACTTCGGACATAATTACATAAACTGCAAGACTTTTGTGTGAACCTCACATTCTAAAAGACAACTTCTGATGACGCTCTCCAGTGCCAATGATATTTTCTTCATCAATTTTGTTATTGTTGTTACTGATCAGAATCGACATCATTACACTCCGCCCAAACCCATAGGTGGTCAGTCTCCCTCAGTAAATGTCGAAGGCTATGAATGCTAATTGTTCCTGTTGAGCGCCGGATGCATCCTCTCATATGTCCATCTCTGCTGGTCTTATGTGTTTGATGCCAAATTCCAGCAATCTTAGCCTTGATGATTCATCTATTGTAGTGACATTCTCTAATAGGTGATCATTAATTGCCCTCAGCATCTGTCCCTTATCCATATCCAATGCACCTTCTGTGGGTGCTCTTGAAGCGAGTCTGTCAGCTCTTTCATTATACAATTCTCTGAATGTGATTACAAAATCTAATTTTAAAAATACTTGACACGATACCTGAACAATTTCATTATATCCATAGACAACTAAAAACCTGATAAGAAACTAATGTTTAAAAGATCTTTCATGATGCACAGATGATTAACATAGATAATGTCTGTGGACAACTAAAGCAATGATAAGGAACTAATACATTTAAAAAAAAAACGTGTCTGGATAAATAAACAATTTCATTATGTTTGCTGTCAGATAACTATTTATTATAGTTGCACCACTGTAATGTGCGCTTATAATAATAATAATAATAATAATAACAATAACAGGCTCGCTCCCCTAGGAGTACGGCTACACTACAATGGCTGACATAAGAAAATCAACACCTTTCACAGGTACTTCCCTTTAATATTATGCACACACAATAAGGCCTTACACGGCAGACAAACGAGTGAAATACAACGTAATAATGAAATGCATTAACCACTTAGACTGTCCGTATCAACCAGGACAGAATTACTACACTGATACACTGCAGTGACTATCACTCACCATGAGTGGCCCACAATCTACGACAAAGAAATACACAAATCTTCGGCAACTTAAAACGGCCTGTAACAAAATCAATCCAGACACTACACTGTCCTCGAATCATAACTTAATAATCCAATAGGACTGGAACATGGCAAGCATCTCTAACAAATAGTCCGTAACATGGACTCCACAGCAAAATTGCTGGCACAGGGAAGAATATATCCATCCACTCGGGACACTGGCTAGGAACTGACTGCCTGCCTTTGCGCCAAATTCTTACCGCTTCCGTCTTGTCACATGACTTCGCCGGTTAAGTTATACCAGTGTTGCCAACCTGATTTTGTAATCTCAGTGTTGTCCGGCTGATTTTCGTCGCTGTGAAATAGCGCCGTGACATTTGCACACAATTACAGCAGTTATAAGAAACTAATATTTAAAAAAACTGATTTGACACATAAACAATTTTATTAAGTCTATACACAATTAAGCTGTGCCCATTAAAAATGAACCAGAAGCTAGAAAAACACACACTGTACTTCTGTAACAGACTAAATGCTGGATAGCAATAGAAAATTATAAGTCCAAACTGTCAGCTTTCCATACAATCTACCTGGGGAGAATTCTCTGTACTTTTTTGGCTGAACACAATCACCAACCAAGAACTTCTTACACAGAGCAATCAAAAAGATATGCACATCATTTTAACAGACAGATGCTGGAACTGAGTTGGCCGTGTCCTCAGAAGAGACCATTTTACCATCATCAAAACTACCATGCTATGGACCTCAGAAGGAAGGCAAAAGAGAGGCTAACCAAATACATTTTGGTGGATAGCCGCAGAGACTGAGATAAAAAGCATGAACCAGAGTTAGTACGTCATTCGAAGGATAGCCACCTTTGAGCAAAGTGGAGAAAGTTTGTTGCTGCCCAACAAGATGCCACTGAGCCTGATGGTCACTGCTGGTTCTGTCAGTCAACGGGTAAGGATCCAAGAAGATAGTACACAATTAAAGCAGTGATAAGAAACTACTGCCCAGAAAAATAAAATAAAATCTGCATTGATACATAAACGATTTCATGATATCTATAAACCAGTGTTTCCAAAACTTTTTCGGGTCACCGCCCCACTGGCTCTCAGAGAACATCCCAGCACCCACTCCATTTCCCATCCGTCATATCTCGTCCATGCCTAATTTATTTTGCCTCTCAAATTCATATGTTGTCGCTACCACTGCTACGCAATATTTAAATAGGATGATGCAGTTAATGACAAAATATTACCAGTACCCCTTGGAAAGCTTCTCGTAGCCCCTGGTACGCGTACCCCAGTTTGGGAAGCTCTGCTACAGGCAGTCTCAGAAACAGGGACGAGAGAGGTTAGGGAGTAGTTTGAATTAGGGTTATTTCAAGCAATATTCTCCTTTTAAGCACTCACGCCAGGGCCCTGTATAATCAAACAGCTTTTATATGTAAGCGTTATATTAAGTAATATTGTAGAATTTAGCTTAACAAGCCCTCAAACACTCCCTTATTATTGAACGCCAGCCTGTGGTCCCCTTTTCCCTTATCGCCCCCTTAGGTCTTCCAAGCGCCCGGGGGGGGGGAGGGGGGCGCACGCGCGGTACCGCCCACTTTGGGAACCACTGCTATAAATTGAAGAAGTGATGAAGTCTATCCGAAGAAACACTTAACAGAAGGCAGCAAACTGTCATCTTGGCATTTATAAAAGGTTTCCTGAGGACATCACATATACAATGGAGAGCACAGTGCCGTTAATGAAGAAACAAATGCATGTCTATACATATATGATAATAGGATCTATATCGAGTATATTTTACCTTGTAATTGTCTTGCAAGTTTTTAAACTGTTGAGCCAGTATGTCCGATGAATCCCCTGACTGCTTGCGCAAAGTTTCATTCATAGCTTCAAGAGCATCCTTTGCCTTGGTCAGCTGGTTTAACTGTTTCGTAGCAGCATCCAGCTATGAATGAGCGTTATGACATACTTATAAGAGATAAAAATAACACCTGCATTACCAGGAAAGATAGATGATGAATTAAAGAAAGCGATTTACATTATTCCCTATTGTTAGTGTTGGTCAGAATCGACATCGCTGCACTCCAGGCAAACCCACAGGTGCTCAGTTTCCCTCAGCAAGTGTAGAAGGGTATGAATACTAATTGTTCCTGTAGCGCACTGGTTGAATCCTTCCATACGTCCATTCCCGCTGGTTTCACATTTGATGCCAAATTCCAGGAATCTTAGCCTTGATGATTCATCAATTGCAGTGTCATTCTCTAATAGGCAATCATTAATTGTCCTCAGTATCTCTCCCCTATCCATATCCAATGCACCCACCATGGGTGCTCCCAAAGCTGGTCCATCAGGTCTCCCATCGTTGTGCACCCCTGCATGAACAAGACAGTAGGTCCATACTAGCTCCCGAGGATTCGACGACTCTACTGAGGCTTTCAATTCATGCCATAATTATTCCCTAACCTCATTCAAAACAAGATTTTCACCTAATAAAATAAAAGCTATGAAAAAAAAATTGTGGTCTTCTCAGTAAAAAAAAAATAATTATGTTCTCAGCTTAAAACTCATCACCACTATGATCTTTACTCCTTAAGGAGTATGGATCCACCATAGTAGATAGCACATCCACCATGGTAGATAGCACCCTTGAGGTAGCCTATGTCAAAGCACACACTCTTGCAATGGTAGTTTCTTTAGCAATACATTTTCAAAATGAGGTTACTAGTCCCATGTACAATCTCATATGAGTCACTGCCCCTTTTGACTTATTACTTACTTACTCAGTCGTTCCTCTTCTACCGTGAGGTGTAGAGGTTTGGCTGTCTTCCTCCTGGCCTGGTTACATTCTAGTCCTCGGTCCTTCAAAGATTGTCTAATGTTGTCCTCCCAGCAGACTCTGGGTCGTCCGGTAGGATCCCTGGCTCTTAGTTTCCCATGCTTGTTGTGTTAGCCGATCTTCTCCCATTCTGCAGACATGACCAAACCATCTTTGTTGGGACTGTTCTACTTGGGTCTGCAGGGGTTGGGTTTTAAGGCCTTAACGTATCGTCTGGTTGCGGACCATGTCTCTTCTCGTTACTTTAACTACCTTCCTCAGATACTTCATTTCTGAGGTTTGGATCTGGCTTTTGTGAGTTGTAGTCATTGACCATGACTCACATCCATACGTCAAGACCGAGACACGGGTATAGCGGTATACAGCCATCTTCGTCTTCTTACCAACTTCTCTTTTGCTGAGGAATCCTCGATTTATGACCTGAAAAAGTCTCCCAGCTGCTCCTCTTCAGGTAGCCAACTCTTCTTTGATGCCTCCCTTTCGGTCTATTACAGCTCCGATGTATTTAAAGTGGTTGACCTGCTCCAGGACCTGTTCTCCCAGCTTAATCTGATGCCCTCTTTCCTCTCGTGATATCACCATGGTTTTTTTTGTTTTAGAGCTCTTATGACCATCCTTCTCTTCTCCAGCTCTCACTTCCAGACTTGCAAGTTGGATTGACATGCCAGCTTAAAACTACGGTGAGATAAAAATAAGAACCAAATATGTAAAAAACAAAACAATTTGTCCTTACCTTTGCCTGCTTCTCACCCAACTCTTTCTTTGTCTTAATAGCCAATTGTTTTAATTTTAAGTTGATTTCTTCCTTCTCCTTGAGCTGTTTTTTCAAAGAGTCCATTTCTGAGCTTTCCTTGAGAATTAAAACCAAACATTTATGTTCTCAACACACAAAAAAACCCCAAAAATACCACACAAGCTAACACATGCACAAACCAATTTATTACCAAAAAATGCAAAGGAAATTAGTCTATACACAGCTCTACTGCTGCTCCTGCTACTACATGTCTGTTTCCTTTTATCAGAACACTCGTAAAATGAAATATTCTAAAATCTAAAGTTTCTTAGGGCGAATTTCGAACACATTTTGGGTGACTCTGGACAATTTTCAAACACATTTTGGGCAACTTTGGACAATTTTCTAACACATTTTGGGCAACTTTGGCAATTTTCTAACGTGATTTAGGCAAAATCTGGAAACTGAATAAAATCCAGTTAACGAGGCACAGCTGTCCTCAATGATTTCAGTTACATGGATACAGACCTGCACTACTTTCCCTTGTTTAAGGGGGTATAGCCACAGTAGTAGGCTTCCAGGCAGTAAGGCTGCAATATAGCAGTCACATGCTCTTGCATTGGTGGTTATCACAGCATGTTTTTTTACATGATTGTAAAACTAGCTCCATGCACAACCTCACATTTTGTTAGCCTCTAACAATACCTCATGAGCCGCAGTGATATCACCATGGTTAGTGCACTGGCTTCCTAGCTCGGTGGTCCATGGTTCGATCCCCAGCTGAGGCAGGATTTTTTAGATCGCAAACGGAACCGGGGTCACCCAGCCTCATGAATTTGGTACCAAAGCAACTCTGGGAAGGTTAAGACAGCCGGCGAGATGCTGACCACATCACCCCTAGTGTGCCGATGGTCAAGAAAATATGCGCCTAACATCGTATTCCCAACATGCCTCAATGTAACTGGTTCCTTTACCTAACAATATCTCATTGATTTTGCGGGAGGATTCGATGTCTACTAATATCTGGGATGCATGGAGGCAAATCTGGAGTCATCCTTATATAACAACCAGATGCACAATGCTATAGTATATAGATTTGGATGTGAACCTCTGCCTGTGAAGCTAATTACACCCTCATTGACTCTCAAAATCATCCACACACTTCCAGGTATTCCCCCTGTGATGATATGTTGAGAACTCAGCACTGCACACTAAGCTTGGAGGAGTCAACTGAGCATCAGACGTAACTCTGGCTTTTACTTGAATGCCTGCATGCAGGAGGATCTCACTATGGACCCCATGATAGGCAGGGGGAGCTGAGAAGTGGCTCTGTGTAGGACGTGACGATTACTTGGAGCCCAGAACCAGAGCACAGTATTTTAGTTTTGCATATTTGGAGATCCCCCTTTGATGGCGGGGAATGCGCCAGTATGGCACATGCTTACAGATTGGGACCAGATGTGATAATCCTTTGAATGTAAGCCAAGTTGGAGAAACTGGAGCTCATGACTTCAACTCAACACATTTCGGTATGGCAGAAAAGCCACAAGAAAAGCCTAGATCTACAGTGTAGATAATACCCAGGACTCTTCAATGTGGGATTATGGTAAAGGTAAACACCAAGGGCCAGACCTATAAAAATCCTTAAAAAATAACGTTCTGAGAAATTTTACATAATTAATGAACCACGTACAGAAAGCAAAAATTTTCTTCAACATCTGATCCAAGAATGTATACCAATCATCGGATGAAATTACTGTTTAAAAAAAAAATATAATGAATCTGTTGTTTTAATTTGTTTTGTAATATCAATGTAATCATTTCACCAATCATAAATTTGTGTGTTTATTCATCATTGTCACCGATCTTCAATCATCATAAGAGGCCGGCCAAAACAGGTTGGCGGGCCGGTCAAAACTGGTTGGCGGGCCGGATCTGGCCCGCGGGCCGTAGTTTGGCCACCTCTGGTGTAGATAATACCCAGGACTCTTCAATGTGGTATTGGCTGCAAAAGAGCGAAAAGCTCAGCAGCCCTGGTTAAACAACTACTATCTGGGAAAATATTCGTAATTATGGTTTCAAAATATTTTCATTCTAACCACTGATCAGTAAATCAATCATCATGATCACCGATCAGTAAATCAATCATCATGATCACCAATCAGTAAATCAATCATCATGATCACCGATCAGTAAATCAATCATCATGATCACTGATCAGTAAATCAATCATCATGGTCACTGATCAGTAAATCAATCATCATGATCGCTGATCAGTAAATCAATCATCATGATCGCTGATCAGTAAATCAATCATCATGATCGCTGATCAGTAAATCAATCATCATGATCACCGATCAGTAAATCAATCATCATGATCAATAAATCAATCATCATAATCACTAATCAGTAAATCAATCATCATGATCACCGATCAGTAAATCAATCATCATGATCACCAATCAGTAAATCAATCATCATGATCACCGATCAGTAAATCAATCATCATGATCACCAATCAGTAAATCAATCATCATGATCACCGATCAGTAAATCAATCATCATGATCACCAATCAGTAAATCAATCATCATGATCACCAATCAGTAAATCAATCATCATGATCAGTAAATCAATCATCATGATCACCGATCAGTAAATCAATCATCATGATCACTGATCAGTAAATCAATCATCATGATCACTGATCAGTAAATCAATCATCATGATCACTGATCAGTAAATCAATCATCATGATCACTGATCAGTAAATCAATCATCATGATCACCGATCAGTAAATCAATCATCATGATCACTGATCAGTAAATCAATCATCATGATCACTGATCAGTAAATCAATCATCATGATCACTAGTCAGTAAATCAATCATCATGATCACTGATCAGTAAATCAATCATCATGACCACCAATCAGTAAATCAATCATCACAATCACCGATCAGTAAATCAATCATCATGATCACCAATCAGTAAATCAATCATCATGATCACCAATCAGTAAATCAATCATCACGATCACTGATCAGTAAATCAATCATCATGATCACCAATCAGTAAATCAATCATCATGATCACTGATCAGTAAATCAATCATCATGATCACCAATCAGTAAATCAATCATCATTTTGCTTTGTGCTCCTTATGCAGCATGGAACAATCACTGTCGCTGGTCACCTTTATCGATTTAATAAATCATTAAGTGGGCATAATTTAGGTCCCAAATGTAGTTAATAAGCTAGATCTAATATGCTTGTAGGGCCATGACAAAACTGCTAGTGACTGATGCTGGCTGTGCAAAAACTAGACATTCATACAGGGTAACCATGACTTAGCTTTACACACACACACACATGAAGATACTAACCTCAGAACTTCTTTGCGTGGCTTCTTCCTCCTTTTCCTTGGACTCGGTTTCCATGGCAGCCATCCTGGTTTTTGACTCCTCAACCTGGGACTTAGAATCATTCAGGCTCTCATTTAACTCCGACATCTGCTTCTTCAAATATTCAGCCTGTTCTTCAGAGATCAGAAGCTTTGACAGCAAATTTTCCTTTTCTCTGGTTAATATTCCCAACTCTGAATTTAACTGTTCTTTCTCTAGCATGGAAGTCTCCAATAGTTTAATGGAAGTTTCTCTCTCTCCATGTGCAACATCAAGGTTATTTTTAAGTGTTTCTACAGCTTTCTCGGCATGTTTTACTCTAGAACACAGCTCATCTCTCTCAAGCCTGAACTCCTCAAGCTGCAAAGCTAAGCTGTCTGCCATCTCAGCAGATTTTGTCAACTTCTCTTTCAGACTAGAGACTTCTTTATTTTCCAAACTCTGATTCAAGTACACATTTTTCTCTTCATTCAAACTTTTCAATTGGTTAATCAATTCATCTTTTTGTTTCCTTGCCTCACCGAGTTCATGTTTAAATGATGCTGCTTGCTCTTGTAAAGACTTCAGTGCGTTTTCAGCTTGGGCCAACTGACTTTTCAGTGCCTCATTTTCTGCAACTGTCTCTTCTAATTGCTGTTCTAGATCACGCTTAGCTTTCAAATTCTCCTCAGTCACAGAAATCTGATTATCCGTCAAATTATTTATCTGCTCTCTGTGTCTGCCTATTTCAACTTCTCTGTCTAACAAACAATTTTCCAGGTGACCAGATTTTTCCCCAAGCTCTTTGCACATCTCTTCCATTTTACTGGTCTGTACAACGGCAGAAGTAAGGCTGGTTGACAATTCATTTATTTTATCAAGACAATTTTCATTCTCTTGTTTCAATGTGACCACTTCATTTTTCATTTCTAACGTTTCTTCCTCTTTCAGCAGAACTTGTTCTTCAAGATCTTGGGTTCTACTCTGCTCTTGCATGTACTTCTCTATTATATCATCTCTTTCTTTCATTAATGCAGATATAATGTCCTCAGCTGCTGATAAACTCTGTTGCTGGAATGACTGTTTAATTTCCAAAACTAACTTTTCTAACCCAACACACCTTGTATGTAGGGCTCCCAACTTGGTGGACACCACACTGCTCAGTCGGATTAATTCTTCTAAACTGCTCTCATGTTCACAAGCCTTGCCTTCCTGGGTTCCCATTTCTGAAGTTGTCTTTTCTATCTCTGCCTTCACATGAGCTATCTCTTCTTGCTTCTGTTGGAGCTGCTGAAGTAGATCAAAGTCTGAATTGTCTACAGAGTTACCACTTTCTCGCAGAAGTGATAGATTATGCTCAATAGCATCAACTTTCTCCTTAAAACTCTCAGACTCACTCTGTCTGTCTTCTAGCTGTGACCACAGTGCTTCTGTTTTCAACACCCATTCTTTACACTGTCTTTCAAGTTCTTCCTTCTCAGCCTGAAGAGTTTTTATACTGGTCATTAAATCTTCCATGACCCTAACCAATTCTTCCTTCTCAGCTCCAGTTACTTTCAGTATTTCATCTGTCTCACTAAGGACATTCTGAAGTTCAGTCTCCCTCAAATTAAGCTGCTCCACATGATCTTCCAATAAAGAAACTGCCTTAGCCTGGACCAGCAGCTCTTCCCGTGAAGATATCTGCTTAGATTCTAACTCCTGCACTTCCTCCTGAAGCAAAGTAAGCTTTTTCTCTATTTCATTTCTGTCGGTGGAGAGCACTGTGAAATCCCTCTCTCTCTCTAATAATTTTTCCTGAACACTTTCACTGTTTGCTTTCAGATCAACTACCAACTTTTCAAGTTCTACTTTTTCATTTACCACAGCAGACAACTGTTCTTTCAAATCTTGTACTTCCTGTACAGCACAACCAGCATTCTTTAAAAGCTGTTCTCTTTCTTCTTGCAGTTTGCTGACAACTGATGTAAGCTGCTCAACCGATCGCTGATATTCCACTTGCTGACTCTGTAGATCAGCTATCTGCTGACAGTATCCTGCTGCCGTGTCATTATCAGCTGCCATCCCATCAAACTGCTCTTTCAGAATGCTGTATTTTTTCTTGGAGTCAGACAGTGAGTTTGACAGATCTAGAATCTGGACACAGAAAACATGCTTTTGCTATAATAATATCAATGGTAATGATAAATGAGGTAAAACAGCAATTTAAAAAAAAACAATCTGTCTAACAATTGTGAAATAAAATAAAGAAGGAAATGAAACTCTGCTCCTTCTTCGCTCTTCAACTTCTCAAGAAGCATAGTCCTTCAACAGATGTACGTCAAGTCCTCCTGTCTCACGCCACCAGTTCAAGGTCTGTCCATGCCTTCCTCATAGTTTCCATTCTGTCTCCAGTTCTTTTCTCCGTGAGTATTTTTTGGCTTACCTCTAATTCACATACCCTGAGAATTCCAGAACACAGACTGCCTTGTAATGCTATCAAGATTGCTTTAGATACCTCAGAATAGATTTAGATATATGAATACTTCAAAACTAGGGTGAGCTAACAGATTACTTTATTGGCTTACTGAATTCTTACTTCAACCTTTCTACCCACTCTTCCATCTGTGATAAACAATGCTGCATTAGTTTGGTATTATCTACTGTGGTACTCCTCTCTTTTCATTCAATACCCTTCAGCTCCCCAAGGAGCATAAGGCTTCAACAAACTCATACTGTGTCTCATTTTGGTGAGGAGAGTCCCGTTCATCTTATACACTTGGTCTTCCGGTTATATTTAGGGTGCATGTCCAAACGTAAAAGACCCTGTGCTGTGCCACAAGTTCAAGGTCTTTCCAAGTCTTCATCTCTTGCATTTCAGCCTACAATGTGTTCTTCTCCCTGTATCTGTCAGCCTCCCTCTACCTCTCCTGCCCTGCGGATTCCAGAACAAGGACTGCCTTGTAATACTATCAACTGGTTACCTTGATGACTTATCTCTTTTGGTGCTTTACTTTTTGTTAAATCTTTTGGTTTTTTCTTGTGTTGGTCTTTTGCATAATGGTGGTTCTGTTCTTGTGAATCTATTAAGTTCTTTTTGAGTTTCACATCACTATACAAGGTTACTTTTGTAAATAGATGTCTCCGACAGATCCTCAATATAAGATGGCCAGATGTAATAACAAATGTAGAGCTAAGGAAAAGATGCGGGCAACAGCCATTACAAATGGAAATTAAGGTAAGAAGGTGTGGATGGATAGGACATACACTCAGAAGAGAACAATCAAGCATAGCCAGAGGTGCCCTTGACTGGAACCCACAAGGGAAAAGAAGAGTGGGGAGGCCAAGGAAACTTGGAGAAGAACAGTGGAAGAGGAGGCTAAGGAAATTGGAATGACTTGGGCACAGCTGAAAAAGACAGCCCAGAATAGAAATCGATGGAGAGCAACTGTTTCAGCCCTATGTTCCACAGGGAACGGAAAGGAACGATGATGATACAAGGTTACTAAGAAGTCACTTGCTATTTTTAAACTATTATTTCTTCCCTCCTATTCAACTAATTTATGTGGAACAAACATCACAACAAAGACAATTAACTGCCATTTTATGACATGAAATGATATGTTACATTAACATTACAGCTTAGTATGAGAATTGACCTGTTCAACTTACTTACTTAGTCGTTCCCCTTCTACCGTGAGGTGTAGAGGTTTGGAAGAGAGAGCGCCAGACTATCCTATCGGCTGTCCTCCTCCTGGCCTGGTTCCATTCTAGTCCTCGGTCCTTCAAAGATTGTCTAATGTTGTCCTCCCAGCGGACTCTGGGTCGTCCTGGGGGTCTGGATCCTGGCTCTTTGTTTCCCATGCTTGTCATGGTAGCCGATGTTCTCCCATTCTGCAGACATGGCCAAACCAAACTGTCTGCAGGGGGTGGGATTTTAGGCCCATGACTCGCATCCATATGTCAAGACTGGGACATAGGTGGAGCGGCATACAGCCATCTTCGTTTTCTTACCAACCTCTCTCTTGCTGAGGAATCCTCGATTTATGGCCTGAAAAAGTCTCACAGCTGCTGCTTTTCGAGTGGCCAACTCTTCTTTGATGTGACATTAACATTACAGCTTAATATGAGAATTGACCTGTTCAACACATAATTTAATCATCATCATCATCAGGTGCCATTTCTATAACAAAGGTTGACTGTAAGGGATCAACGTCTTCTGTCTCTTGTCTTGATGGTGCACTCAGATAGACTCTTTCCTGTCTCTTGTCTTGATGGTGCACTCTGATAGACTCTTTCCTGTCTCGCCTTGATGGTGCACTCTGATACTCTTTCCTGTCTCTTGTCTTGATGGTACACTCTGATAAACTCTTTCCTGTCTCTTGTCTTGATGGTACACTCTGATACTCTTTCCTATCTCTTGTCTTGATGGTACACTCTGATACTCTTTCCTATCTCTTGTCTTGATGGTACACTCTGATAGACTCTTTCCTGTCTCTTGTCTTGATGGTGCACTCTGATACTCTTTCCTGTCTCTTGTCTTGATGGTGCACTCAGATACTCTTTCCTATCTCTTGTCTTGATGGTACACTCTGATAGACTCTTTCCTGTCTCTTGTCTTGATGGTGCACTCTGATAGGCTCTTTCCTGTCTCTTGTCTTGATGGTGCACTCTGATACTCTTTCCTTCTCTTGTCTTGATGGTGCACTCTGATAGACTCTTTCCTGTCTCTTGTCTTGATGGTACACTCTGATAGACTCTTTCCTGTCTCATGTCTTGATGGTGCACTCTGATAGATTCTTTCCTATGTTGATGGTGCACTCTGACAAGACTTTCTTGTCTCTTGTCTTGATGGTGCACTCTGATAGATTCTTTCCTGTATGGTGCACTCTGATAGATTCTTCCTGTCTCTTGTCTTGATGGTGCACTCTGATAGATTCTTTCCTGTCTCTTGTCTTGATGGTGCACTCTGATAGACTCTTTCCTGTCTCTTGTCTTGATGGTGCACTCTGATAGATTCTTTCCTGTCTCTTGTCTTGATGGTGCACTCTGATAGATTCTTTCCTGTCTCTTGTCTTGATGGTGCACTCTGATAGATTCTTTCCTGTCTCGTCTTGATGGTGCACTCTGACAGACTCTTTCCTGTCACTTGTCTTGATCGTGCAATCCATCTTGATGGTGCACTCTGATAGACTCTTTCCTGTCCATCTCTTGATGTTATCTTCCCACTTATAGCGCTGTCTTCCCGTTGCACGTTTGCCTTCAACTCTCCCTTCTATTATGGTCTTCTGCAAGGTGTTATGCCTTTTTATGTGGCCAGAATATTTTAGCTGCCTAACTTTGATCTCCCTCATTACTTCTCTTTTCATACCTAGATTTTCTAGGACCTCCTTATTTGTTTTCTTCTCTTTCCATGAGATGCGCCCCATTCTTCTATATATCCACATTTCAAGAGTCTCAATTCATTCTTCCAATTGCTTATTCATTGTCCATGTTTCTACACCATACAGTAGTGCAGAATATATATAACACTTTATGATTCTCAGTTTTAATTTGTGAGTTAACTGTTTAGATGTCGATCATGTTATATATAATTTAATAATGGGTAGTCATTTTTGCTGTCTCTTGTAACGTTAGTTTATTGGCTATTTTAGATTTTATTTTGTTTCTGGAAATAAATAAATAAAAAACTAAAACTTATCAATCAAATGGCAGTTACTGTTCCTTGGTTAGATATTTGTTTCGTATATATCCAACAGATAAAAGTGAGGACATAAAAACTTAAACAACAGGAAGTGACTTTTCAGTTACCCTGAAGTATGCTCTTGTTACTTTAAAATGAAGTTTCACAGCTAGTACATTTAATTTTTTAAAAATAAGTAATAAACTAAGTAATAAACTAAACCAAGGCAGTCCTTGTTCTGGTGCACACAAAAAAGAGGCAGAGGCCTTGAAAACTGCCACAGAGGTTTTAATAACAGAGGAAAGCACAGAGAGATAAGTTGCTTTCTTTACTGATGCACAGCCAGTAATTGCAGCATTGAAAAGCCAAAATAATTCAGACCTGGATGACCTCAGAATAGTGCTCCACAAACTAAGTCAACGATTCAAAAGTGTTGTGATCCAATGGATCCCATCTCATTGTAAAATCACAGGCAATGAAGAGGCTGACAGATTGGCAAAGGAAGGTGGAAATCTATCTCAGCCTGATGCAAGCGTAACTTTCGAGGAGGCAAAGAATTTTATCAGAAACAATGGGATGTAGAGCATCCAAGTCACACATAAAATGATGCATACTACCAGCTCAACAGAAGAGAACAAGTGGTAATCTTCAGACTCCGCACTGGCCACAACAGATTGAGATACCATTGTTAAAGATGATTATTATGTATTTTACATGTTGGCCTCACTTAGATCTGTTAGCAGTTTAATCTACGCGGTAACATTTCTATCTGGAGTCAACATGATATGTTTTGCACCATTATTAATTGTAAGTGAACGCGATAATAGGTTGACGTCACTGAGCGATGATGACGTAATGAGGTGCCGCGCTAATATATTCAAACGGTCGTTCTTGGCCTTTCGTTGTAATAATCCGTCGAAGCAAGACGTGGATTTTAGTACTCCCAAGTTTATTGAAGTGTTATGCTGTTTCTCCTACGTGGCATTATATTACGAAGGTCGCCACATGTATTCAAGAAGATGCCGAACGCAACTATTTAAGTTCGATGATATTTAAAAAGAGGAGTCTTTTTGGGAGCTATCAAATATATTTTAATCTCCATATCCTGGTTATCGCTACTTAGATGTTCACCGGTTTACCGGCATCTCTAGTATATAGGCCAGATATGCGATGATTCATTAAGAACTGTAGGAGATGCCATTCTATGCATGTATTGATGATTGCCATGAACATTTGAAGTTTGTCTTACGTAAATAAACATGCCTGTATTTGTGGACCCAAATTAACCAGTCGTTTTTGGAGCCCATGTATGAAACCATACTTCTTGACCACCCATACCATTCGCATAATTGAATCAGCACGATACACCAACTTATTCAACCACACTACTTAACAACCATCTATTCAACAAGCTAAAGACAGGAACTACCGATCAGTGTAACTGTGGCACTGATAAAATGACTGCTGAACATTTGCTTCAAAGTTGCCCAACATATGCGGAACAGAGAAAGCGCATATGGCCGACAGCAGTACCATTTGTGGAAAAGCTCTACGGAGATTCAAATAGGCTCAAACTGACTACTGCTTTCTTTGAAAACATTCAAGTAGACGTTTGAGCGTGTACGAAGAAGAAGAAACCACGGGAACATCAAATAAATCATAACTCAAACTACATGGAAATAACTTTACCTGGTTTTCAAGATCCAAGGAATAATTTTTCCTCTCTGCTGCAAAATCCTCAGCTGTTTTCACTTTTTCATTGGCAGCGTCCAGTGCCTGTTTCAGAGAAT
This sequence comes from Oreohelix idahoensis, assembly GCA_024509875.1. Classification (NCBI taxonomy): domain Eukaryota; kingdom Metazoa; phylum Mollusca; class Gastropoda; order Stylommatophora; family Oreohelicidae; genus Oreohelix; species Oreohelix idahoensis. The sequence goes on from JAMPIV010003631.1 coordinate 51,267, forward strand.
CAACTTCTGTTTTGTACACCTTGATCTGCTGCTTCAGCCCTTGTAAATCCTCTTCCATTTCTGAAGATATTTTCAGCTGGGTTTCATAGCTTTCATTCAGGCTTGTTCCTTTGTCTTCACTTAAATGGAATCTCACAATAAGGGATTCTTTTTCTCTTTCAATATCTTCTTTCACTGTTCTCAACTCCTCCATTTCCTGCTTCAGCCAGTCAATGGTAACCATGGCTTCAGCTTTGGCACCGAGTACCATGTCTAGCTCAGACAACAAGCTATTTCTTTCAGCAATGATGCCTTCAATCATTGACTTCATTTCTTTAACATCTCCCTGAGCAGAGTCCTCATGCTGTGACAACTTGAAAACCTCATCTTGCAAGGTGTCCCGTTCTGTAATAGCTTCATTCAATGAAGACAACAAAAACTCCAGCTCCCTTCTCAGGGATGCATCTTTGTTTGCATAATCTTCCAGCTCCTGAGCTAAACAGTCTTTCTCCTCTTTCAACATTCCCATCATGTTCTCCCATTCCCGCAACTGATTCTGAAGAGACTCCATCTCAGACTTTAAGCTCTCCCTTTCAGCATGAAGCTCTTCCAGTTCAAAGGTGACAGTCTCGTGTTTATCTCCAAGTATAACTAGCTTCTCCTCAAGATGTTGTCTGTGAGCCTGAAGACTGGCTATGATCTCTGAATGTTTATCTACCTCTGTATCACTGCCTCTCTTCTCATCCATTTGTTCTAAGCTTTTCTCCATCAGCTGCTCAAGTTTTGATTTCAATGCTTCATTCTCCTTTTCAAGTTCAGCGATTCTTCCTTTCAACACGTAAATCTCAGAAGCATCACCTCTGTCGTAAGTATCATCGGCCAGCACGTGACTAGACACTGTGATAAACTTCTCAATTCTTTCTATACACACCTCACCATCGGTACCTTGCTGATCGCCACTTACAAATCTGCCATGGTCTCCCTGTGACAACTGCTCATGATGCTGTTGTTGCTGTAAATGATCACTTTCAGGTTCCTCCTCAATGTCAGGCAGATCTGACCAACTGGCCTGTTGCAAATTTCCAGCCTCTTCAACACCATGTTCTTCAGTGACACACATTTCTGTTGAGCCTTCTAATTCGGACAGCTTCATCTTAGTTTCTGCCAGTTCCTGCTGCAGATTTTGTAAAACTTCTATACTGAATTCATGGCCCAGGCTTGCCTCATAATCCGACAGTTTAGAATTAGCTTCCCCCAAATCATGTGTAAGCTGACCTATCTGTGCTAATTTCTCTGCTAAAACTGCAGCTCCTTCGTTTTTATTTTCTTCCATATTTCTCTCAAGCAATGTAACCATTTCAAGCAAACTTTCTTTCTCTTTCTAGAGTATTTCTATCAGGAGTGCTGCCCTGTCCGTTCCTTTTCTGCAAGGCTTTCCGTTTCTTTATTGATGGTGTCAGCATCAACACTCTGGGTCCCTGACTCTACCTCATACTGTTGTATATGTTCCTCTGCCTGTTTCAATTTCTGAGATAGTTCAATCTGTTGTTGTTCTATGTTCTGGATTCTGTTAATTTCGGACTGTAACAGCTCTATCTGCTCTCCTCTCTGTTCATAGTTCAGCTCCAACTTTTCCAACTTCTTCTGAATCTCAAGTCTTTCTTTCTCTGAAATTTCAAGTTTAGACTGCAACTCAAGATTTTCCTTTTTCATATGTTCATTATCTTCTGCTGCAACCCTAGAGTTTGCCAATTCTGCCAAAAGTGATTCCTTTTCAGCATGCCACGCAAGAGCCTCATTTTCCTGGTCTTCAAGCTTAATCTGGAGATCTGACTTTTCTGCGATGAGCTTCTGAAAATGGAAAAACACATGCACATACACAAGGTATCAACAACAGAAAGTACCAATTATCATTAACTTTTTTTTAGTTTTCAACAGCAGAAAGTACCAATTATCATAACTTTTTTTTTTTAGTTTTCAACAGCAGAAAGTACCAATTATCATTTATTTTAGTTTTCAACAGCAGAAAGTACCAATTATCATTAACTTTATTTTAGTTTTCAACAGCAGAAAGTACCAATTATCATGTACTTTTTTAGTTTTCAACTGCAGAAAGTACCAATTATCATTAACCTTGTTTTAGTTTTCAACTGCAGAAAGTACAAATTATCATTTATTTTAGTTTTCAACAGCAGAAAGTACCAATTACCATTAACTTTATTTTAGTTTTCAACAGCAGAAAGTACCAATTATCATGTACTTTTTTAGTTTTCAACTGCAGAAAGTACCAATTATCATTAACCTTGTTTTAGTTTTCAACTGCAGAAAGTACCAATAATCATTTACTTTTTTTTTAGTTCTCACATTAAACTAACAGACATGAAAAACCTAAAATACAACAGAACAGAGAACAAATTATTGCTATCTGAACCAGTCCTGTGCTTGAGATCACACTTTATAAAGTCTTTCAGACCTCCATCTGATTTTTTTCTCCATATTATTTTCTTCATGTTCTTCTGGACCTACCCCATCCTTTTTTATCTTCCAGCAGAGATCAAAACTCAGAGCTATATGAGGGTATCTTCTGCTTCTTCTTCGTTTGCCCTCAGAATTCGACATTAATGACTCTAATAAAGGCAGTAGTCAAGTCAAGGTTCTTGACATGTCTAAACGGTTTTTTGTAGAGAGAAGTAGGTTGTTGCCATTTGCCACTCTGTTCACTGCTGTAAGTTGGGCAGGACTGGAGCAGATGTTCGGCTGTCATAGGGCTGGTGCCACAGGAGCAGAGTTCTGTTGGACTAATCCTGTACTTGTGATATAGATGGTACCTCAACCTACTGTGACCAGTACATCAGCGGAAAATGATGACCTGGTAGATAGCTGGTGATAGGCATCATCTTTCATGAGGGTGTATGTTATATGTATATCTGCTCTAATGGCTTCTGTCTTCTCTTTCTTGAAATCAACATTGTTGCTGTTAATGCCTTGTTATTTAGTGACTTCATGTGCATCCTGTGGTTCCCCAACATGAAGCAAAAGTAGCACCTGGAGCCATACAAAGTATATTGCAAAAAGCAGATGAGAAGAGTTATGAATGCATTTGGCAACCAAACATGATATATCCTAGCAGAGGGCTTCAGGGATGGTCAGCCATCCTGGTGGTGTCTTATGCTTCGTAAGGAGCAGAAAAGGAAACAGAAGAATACGATTTAGCAGCTTCTGCTAAATGTATCAACTATGATGGTTTGGCCATGTCTGCAGAATGGGAGAAGATTGACTAGCACGACAGGGATCCAGACCTCCAGGATGACTCAGAGTCCGCTGGGAGGACAACATTAGACAACTCCAAAAGACCGAGGACTACACTGGAACCAGACCAGGAGGAAGACAGCCGATAGAATAGCATGGAGCTCTCTCTAGCAAACCTCTACACACCATGGTAGAAGAGGAACGACTAAGGAAGTAAGTAACTTCTGCATATGAAATTTCTTATTCCTGTTGAATGTGATAAGCATCTTGTGGGCAGTGTCATTAGCATTCATTTATCATTTGAACCTTTATTTTCACCACCTCCATCTGTATAGCTCGACTAAGTTTACAGAGTTAACATATGCCTTAGCACATCATGAGATAAAGGTCATTCTATAGCAGATACTGCCATAGGGAAGTGAAGTGTTAGAGACTTCACTATACTAGGTCCAGCTTTATGAGGTGGGGTTGTGACCATTTACATTCCTTGCTGCCTTTGCCTCCCCTAACTAAAGAGCAGATCCAGGTGCCCATTTACAGCTGGTTAGACTGGGATGTGACACTACTAAGTTTTGATTCCAGACTCTTTGCTATGAGAGACAAGCCTTTACTGGGACTACCATTACCGTTTATCATATTTCACTAGCTCTACTGAACTCCCTTTCTTAGCGTGTATGAACAGTAAAAAAATTACACCGTAATCTTAAATAACAAAGATTCCATTAGTCATATTACAAGAAAAACTGTCACAAATAGCATGGTATTTACAGACGTGGTAGATAAAGTGGTATGTATGAACAAGTGATACAAGTTCAGTTGATGAAATGATTATCTGACTAGAAGTAAAAAAAAAAAAAAAATAAAGTCAGTTATCTACCTTGTTGTTTTCAGCTAAAGTTGCTTGCTCTTGTTGTAGGCAGTGAAGTGTGGAGGTTAATGTTTCATCCTTCAACTTCAAGCATTCATTTTCTTCCAGCAGGTTCTGAAGATAAAAATGCAGCCTTTTGAAAAAAAAAAAAAAAGCACAACTTCATTTGGGCCATCTGAATGGCACACTTTATTTTTTTACCGTGTGTTGGAACATATCTGGATTTTAGTACAATAACGTTTGTACGGACAAATACTGTCGGGCACTTGTAGTCTTGCTGTCATTATGATGCCTGAGTGTCTTCAGGAATGGAACTAATTGACAGCTGACATAATTCACTTTGTATGTTTTTTAAATTTGTTATTCCAGATTTACCAACAGCTATTTTTGAATTTTGAGAAAAAATGCAGGAGATGATAACAATACTGCACATGAAGAAGCACCCTTATGAGATGTAGTATGATACATATCTAGGAAAAATTATAGACAGAGTTGGACAGTGATATCAAAATAAGACAATAAAAGGCAAGTGGAACTTTCATTGCTTTGGGAAATATATAGATGTCACAGTATAATAACTACACCTTCATGATATTATCCTCTGAGCTCGTATCAAACTGCGAGAGGTCACACAATCAAAATACTTGTAAACGTCCTTCACAAAGCGTAACACGAAGGCTAGCTGACAATCTCCCTTTTTAATAATAACAATGCTACACGTACGAATTCAATAACAACAGCAATAAATTGTCAGCAATAACCATATGGCTAGCTCAGCAAGTCCTACTACCATTGGAATATACAACAATGCTGTGTGACAGTACGGACTGTTACGTCGGATTTACACTAAGGTGCTGCCACTTAATTATAGTTAGGGTAAGAATACTTAGCAAGATTTAACACTAAGTATTTGAGCGTGTCTAGTTAGTGTAATAGCACTAGTCACAAATCCTATGAGTGATTTAATTAAAGTGTTCAGGAATGACGTCATCGAACTTGGGGTAGAATTGCTCAGTAGCTAGGACGGAAGTGATGGTTTGAGAGAAGGGAGTTAAGTGAGTTGGTTTTAGGCACGAGACGAGCGAGGCAGTGATTTTGGGTTTTTGGACCATTTTGTAAGTTCGATGGCTGTGTGTTATTTCTTGGGATGACTGGTTTGTATACCGCAGAAGCACATGTATTTATGAACTATTATGAAGTTGTCAGAGTGTGCAGACACTTAATAAAGGTGTTCATTCATATTTAATCCAGCTTGACCTTATTTCCTGAACGTCAGTAGGAAGTGTTGTTTGTTTACATCAGGTAATAGAGAAAAGAATATTACCATATTTTCGACGATCATGCAGCCTAAAACATAAACACAGTTACGAGTCTCCAAAAGAATCACCTGGGTTATGTTCCAATTCCTATTCTGTAATCACCACCTCTGGCAGTCGCCAGTAAAACAACAGATGAACATTGATAAAAGATTCCACCCCATTCTCACCCTGTCACACTAGACTTGATTTGTCACCGTGACCAAGCCTGGTCATATCAGACTTGATTTGGTGCCGTTCCCGTCCACTCTTCCGGCCACATAACTTGATTTGGTGCCCGTGACCAGCTCCTAACTGTTTTTTTATGATGGATTCACCCATTCAACAGCTAGAGCATCAAGTATTTTTGTTGCAAAAGAAAAACCATCTGCTTCAACAACAATTGTCACAGCAACAAACAGCTGCTGGAAGGGCACACTAGAACAGTCTCAATAAAAGACACTGTCGCATTACAGTGAGAAACGTTATCAATGTAATCAAACAAGGAAAGATATTTGAAATAAATAATGTTACCAGTGACCAACAAAGATGTATGGTAACGACAGAAAATGGACTAAGAGCATATATAAAGCCAGTAACACAGTGGAGAAAAACCTTTAACAGACGTTATCATTCCTGTTCCATCGCTGAGGTTCATATCCCTCCACCTGAGCTGTACTCACGTATCCTCTCCTGTGATGCTCGCTTGGCTGAGTTACCCTCCGTTACTCCAGGCCCCTCTCATGCTTCGCATCTGCATGATATTATTGTACCTCCTATTACTGCCGCAACTCCTGTCCATACCTCCCTTCCTCCCCGTTCACCTCTCTTCTGACCCCGCTTTTCCTCCCTCTGTTCACCTCTCTTTTGACCCCACTTTTCCTCCCTCTGTTCACCTCCCTTCAGACCCCGCTTTTCCTCCCTCTGTTCATCTCTCTTCTGACCCCGCTTTTCCTCCCCCTGGTTATTTTCCTCCGCCTCCCTCCGACCTTGATACAGAACCTGAGTCTGACTTTTCAGATGTTGAACCTTCTCTTTCTCCTTATGGTTATTTTCCTCCGCCTCCCTCCGACCTTGATACAGAACATGAGACTGACTCTTCAGATGTTGAACCTTCTCTTCCTCCTAATGGTTATTTTCCTCCACCTCCCTCTGGTTATTTTTCTCCCCCTTCCTCTGATCTTGACTCTTCCCCCGATTATTCTTCTTTTGATATTGGACCTGATGTTCCTCTTCCCTCAGCTCGTTTTCTCTTTAGACGTCGTCATCCAAAATTTATTTACGATTCTGTTCCCTTTCCTAAGCCCCTTCACCAGCGGGCCGCCCATGTACGAACCCATTTTCGTCACTCCCGTGGTTCTGTTCATTCTCCTTACCGTAGTCCCTCTCCTCCGCCTCTCCCTCCCCCTGTCACACCTCCGTCCCGTAGATTGCGTGTTCCCCTCCGTTATCCTCATACCAGTCCGCAGCCTCCACCCCGACCTTACCGTTGTTTTCGTCCACTCCCGTAGTCCATGCCATTGTTCCTACATCCCAACCTACACAGTACGATCCTCGCCTGTTATTGTAAGCCATTGAAAGATTGGAAACAATGAACATTTTTGCAAAGATGTTTACAAATTGAACTGCACTTACCTCCAGATGCCGTCTCCGGTCAGGTTGACATTTCCTGCCCTGCTATTATTTTTAGCATGAAGTCGACCCTGCTTCTCGTGTCTTCCGATGCAGGTCTCCTACACAATATCTCTTCTGCTGAATTGCTTGATCCTGATGCTACCTTGAAGTCCAATCGTTACGCATCCTTGAACATCTGGGTTACACACTTTACGCACATTTCCAGTTCAGATAGGAAAGTCCAACAGCCGTTATTTATGGAGAGCTGTTACATTTTCGTCCGCAAGAAAGACATTGCCGAATCTACCAGTACATGAACAGTTCCCTCACGACATCCTTTCGACCACTGCTGATGGAGATCCACGAACTCAGACGATCTCTGCAGTCCTGATATATTGTAGTTGATGCAGTTCCCTTTTACACGCGTTAGCGTCATTATGTCACATTATTTTTGTCTGATGTAATATTTGACCATCTTGTGTACCCCTATGATTTTTTTTTGGTGTTTTTCTTTTTGCCATGTTTCTGACGTAAGATTTTGCCCAGATTTTTTTAAGGTTTACATCGTTCTGTTGTACCAAATAAAAGTGATTAACTAATGTACATCTTCACCCGCCACTAATGCTGGCATCATTCACGATTTATTATGATGATGACACCATATTGCATTATGATTGTTTGCATTTTCAGTTATTGTTACACCGACATTCATACATGTGATTTAACTATTTGCCCATTTATATATTCTATACCATTGTCCATTGATTACCATGTTTCCATTCCATTCATTGTTTCCGGTTATTGTTACACCGGCAAAGTCATTTTTTTAATGAGACTTACCCATTTTTCCCATATTTTGCCACCAAGTTTTGTGGTTCTATTTCCATTTCCTCCATTCATATGTTTTTTTTCATCACCCACTTCAGTGAAGTGTAGGGTGACAGCCTTTTTATGTGCACCCGCCATATTTTTTTTGCCAATTTTTTTTCCTTGCGACGTTAACTCGCTTGTCATGTTATTTTATGTTTTATGATTCGCACAAGTGTGAGAGATATTGATGACTATAAACCCATAAAGCCTTTTGTTAGTTCGTTAATGAATGTTAGTTACTGTTCTATTTTGCTCATATATTTTTTTTGGCCACTTATTAGTACTATTTGTAGCTACCATAACCTCCACTGTTTTTTTTTCCATGTGTCCCTCGTTTATGTTATGTCCATCAGTCCCTACCCCTTCATGAACGATTTTTTTGTGTGTGAACTGTTACTTACTTACTTAGTCGTTCCCCTTCTACCGTGAGGTGTAGAGGTTTGGAAGAGAGAGCGCCAGACCATTCCATCAGCTGTCTTCTTCCTGGCCTGGTTCCATTCTAGTCCTCGGTCCTTCAAAGATTGTCTAATGTTGTCCTCCCAGCGGACTCTGGGTCGTCCTGGAGGTCTGGATCCCTGGCTCTCTGTTCCCCATGCCCGTCGTGGCAGCCGATCCTCTCCCACTCCGCAGACATGGCCAAACCATCTCAGTTGGGACTGTTCTATTTGGGTCTGCAGCGGATGGGATTTTAGGCCTTGACGGATCGTCTGGTTGCGGACCATGTCTCCTCTTGTTACCCCAACCACTTTCCTCAGATACCTCACCTCTGAGGTTTGGATCTGGCTTTTGTGGGCTGCAGTCACTGCCCACGACTCGCATCCACATGTCAAGACCGGGACACAGGTGGAGCGGCACACAGCCATCCCCGCCTTCCCACCAACCTCTCTCCCGCTGAGGAATCCACGACCCATGGCCCGAAAAAGTCTCCCAGCCGCCGCCTCCCGAGCGGCCAACCCCCCCCCGATGCCTCCCCTTCGGTCTACAACAGCTCCGAGACATTTAAAGTGGTCGACCTGCTCCAGGACCCGTTCTCCCAACCTAATCTGATGTCTTCCCTCCTCTCGTGATATCACCATGGACCCTGTTCCAGAGCTGCCCATGACCATTCCCCCCCCCCCCCCCCCGCCCCGCAGGCCGGACCGGAGACGCGCCTCTGACCCAGCAACCAGGGCAACACCATCAGCAAATGCCAGCTCCGAAACACAGACCTGTCCCATCCTCCAGCACCCCACTGAACACTCTCCTGCTCTCTCCCCACATGCCCCGACGACATCGTCCACAAGGAGTACGAAGAGGCAAGGCGACAGGACATCACCCTGTCCCACACCAGCGGTGGTCCTGAACTCTTCTGACTTATGGTTTGCTGTCCTCACATAATTTCTGCAAGACTTGTAGAAGCTCTGTATAGCATGAATCAGAGGTGCTGGAATATTCTTCCTTGCCAAACAGTCCCAAAGTTTGCTCCAGGGGACCCTGTCAAACGCCTTTTCCAGATCTATGAAACAAAGATGGATCTCACTCTTATACTATTACAAATAAGGGAGGGAAACCTGAGGCCTGTAAACAGTAAATTAATATGTTTGTCTGTTGTTTTTCTGTTGTCTGGTGTTCTACTTCTTTATTTCCTGCGAGTGCCTGATAACATACCTTTATATTTGTTTCATATTAATTCACTCTTATACTCAAGGGCCTTTTCACTCAGCTGTCTGAGTGTGAAGATTAGGTCTTGAGTACTTCGGTTTGCTCGGAATCCGCACTGGACTTCATCCAATTGTGGCTCAGCTAGGCGTCGGAGTCTCTGCTCTAGGATTCTAGAGCAGATTTTACCAGGGACACTGAGAAGGGATATGCCTCTATGGTTTCCACATTGTCGATTGTCACCCTTTTTGAAAATTGGTGTTATGATGGCGATCTCCCAATCCTTTGGTATGGTCTTGTTGCACCATGCTGCCTGTAGGACCTTTAAGAGTAATAGGTCGCCTGATGCTCCCATGTACTTAACCATTTCTGGTGTTATACCATCATGCCCTGCTGCTTTGCCCATCTTGATTTTCTCTAGTGCTGCCCTCAGTTCTTCCATCTTTATGTCATCTTCACCATCATTGGTTTCCTCTTCTGTGTCAGTGGTTATCATTTCTGATGCTTCATCATGCTCACCATCCAGGAGTTCTGAGAAATATTCTTTCCATCTTTCCATTACTTCCTTCGGGGCAGTAAGCAATTTGCCTTGCTTGTCCTTTATAAATTTGAGAGGGCATCATTTTTCTTTCCTCATGTTCTTTAGGGTCTTATAGAACAATTTCTGGTTTTCTTGTGCATCTTTTTCTAGCTTTTCTCCAAATTCTTCCCAGGACTTCTGTTTTGCTGCTAGCACTTTGTTCTTTGCTTCTGTTCTGAGTGTCACATATTCTCTATATTTTTCTATTTGTCCTGTTGTGTTTTTAGCTCCTAAGTATTGTTTCCATGCCATTTTCTTCTCTCTTATTTTCTCTTTGACTTCCTCTGTCCACCAAGGTGTCCTCTTTCTCTGGTTCCCAAGTCGGACTTCACCGCATGCTTCTGCAGCAGCTGTCTTTATGATATCCTTGAATTTATTCCAGAGGGTTTCCAAGTCATCAGGTCATTCTTCTGTGTTGCTCACTGCTGTAGCAATAAGCCCCTGATATCTGGTCTTAATTTCTGGCTCTCTCAGCTTGTAGGTCCTAATGCTCATTTCTCCTGTTTGTTTACTTGGTTTCTTGTGTGATGTTGGGCAGTTCCTAGGCTGAGCAACTCTTTCAGTTGTTCGTTTGATTGTTAGCAGGTAGTGATCACTTCCAATCTCTGGCCCCCTCCAGACTCCTGCATCTCGGACATATCCGAATGAGCTTCTCCGAACAATGGCATAGTCGATCACTGACTTCTCATTCTTGGTTGGTTCACATCTAGTGTATGCATGTATGCGCTTATGGGGGGAACTTTGTGTTTGTAATGATCAGATTCTGCTCACTGCAGAATCTAAGGAGTCGCTTTCCATTGTCATTGAGAGTATCTTCTCCATATCTTCCGATAACTCCACCCCATCTAGCATGGTCATTTCCAACTCTGGCATTAAAATCTCCGAGCATAATAACTTCATCTAGGCAGTCATCCACTGTCCTTTGAAGCAGCTCGAAGAATTCCTCCTTGACCTCTGCTCTCTCATCCTCATTTGGCCCATACACTATGACCAGGTTGACTATGGTTTCTCCTTCTTTTAGTTTTACAACCATAATGCGCTCTGAGACAAAGTTCCATCCCTTGATACTATCTTTTTGATTTTGGGCCACAATGCAACCCACGCCCCCTTTAGCTCTTTCAGATATGGGTACACCACTGTAGAGCAACGTGTTGCCATCGAGATCCATGACTCCTTGTCCTTTTTTCTTCGTTTCCGTTATAGCCAGGATTTCTAGTTTTGCTTTCCTCATCTCTTCCACCAGCTCCTCTTCCTTCCCATTTATACTTCTTGTGTTCCAAGTTCCACAAGTCGTAGTCCGTAGTCCGTTCCAGTTCGTCGCCTTTAGAATCAGTCCGGTTTTCTCTCTTGTAGTTCGCGTAATCCTGATTTAAAGCAAACAGGTGATTGGCCTGTTGTGCCTTTGCATGGTGGAGGGGCTGCCTCCTTACGGCCTCCATGCAGGCCGCCCTCCTCCTTTTTCATCCGGGCTTGGGACCGGCATTGGCGGAGTTGTGTGAACTGTTAATGGTGTTATTTCATCCATTATTCCCATCTATTGTTTATTGTAGTCCTTCAGACATGATTTATGGTGGGATACATGAATCCCAATAATTTTGTTTTAGAGTTAGTAAATTTTTTTTTTCTAGGGAATAAAGTGTCTCCCTACGGGATACACTTTAGTGGCCCCGGGCGTATGTGACAGTACGGACTGTTACGTCGGATTTACACTAAGGTGCTGCCACTTAATTATAGTTAGGGTAAGAATACTTAGCAAGATTTAACACTAAGTATTTGAGCGTGTCTAGTTAGTGTAATAGCACTAGTCACAAATCCTATGAGTGATTTAATTAAAGTGTTCAGGAATGACGTCATCAAACTTGGGGTAGAATTGCTCAGTAGCTAGGACGGAAGTGATGGTTTGAGAGAAGGGAGTTAAGTGAGTTGGTTTTAGGCACGAGACGAGCGAGGCAGTGATTTTGGGTTTTTGGACCATCTTGTAAGTTCGATGGCTGTGTGTTATTTCTTGGGATGACTGGTTTGTATACCGCAGAAGCACATGTATTTATGAACTATTATGAAGTTGTCAGAGTGTGCAGACACTTAATAAAGGTGTTCATTCATATTTAATCCAGCTTGACCTTATTTCCTGAACGTCAGTAGGAAGTGTCGTTTGTTTACATCAGGTAATAGAGAAAAGAATATTACCATATTTTCGACAATCATGCAGCCTAAATATAAACACAGTTACGAGTCTCCAAAAGAATCACCTGGGTTATGTTCCAATTCTTATTCTGTAATCACCACCTCTGGCAGTCGCCAGTAAAACAACAGATGAACATTGATAAAAGATTCCACCCCATTCTCACCCTGTCACATTAGACTTGATTTGTCACCGTGACCAAGCCCGGTCACATCAGACTTGATTTGGTGCCGTTCCCATCCACTCTCCCGGCCACAGCTGTACAAAACCCAGCGACCATAAAGAGAGCACGATCAATATGCAAAAATGGCTTCTAAAGCCGGCCAACTGACATCTTTCTCTGTCAGGCTTCCTGTTCACTCCACTCCATTGCACCCTTTTGCACCATTTTCTTTTAAAGCTGATGTGCGCACCAAATTTTTATGTTTATTCCATCAAAGCCCATGTGCGCAACAAAAGATATTATGTGACAATAGAGATCAAGAGAAATAATGTCCAACATAAAAATCAGAATATTCAACTCAAATGTCAAGTCAGTCCTATTGTATGGCTCTGAAACATGGAGAACAACAAAAACAACCAAAAAGCTACGGACTTTCACAAATGGGTGCTTGTACAGAATAGAAGGACTGAAATGGTATGACAAGGTCACCAGCGTAGAAGTGATGATACGAACCACACATGTGCCAGTGGAATGAGATGAGAGAAAGAAGCTGGTAGTAGATAGGACACACACTGAGGAAACCTGCTGACAGTACTGAATCAACCAAAACCCTTTCGCTCCCCAAGGAGCATAGGCCTTCAACAAACACATGCCAAGTTCTCCTATCACATGCCATCAGCTCAAGCTCTTCCCATGTTTCCTTATCATTTTCACTTGTCTCCTGTTCTCTTCTCCGTGCGTTTCTTGGCCTACCTCTGCCTCTCTTACCCCAAGGGCTCCAGAACAAGGACTGCTTTGGCCGAGAGTGTTACAAGGTAGCTTATTCTGAAATCCCCAGGGTAAGAGAGGCAGAGGGAGCGGAAGAACACATGGAGAAGAGAACTGGAAAGAGGCATGAAAGGAAAGCTGATGGCACGGGATAGGAGGGCCTGGCATAACACTGTTCAAGCCTATGCTCCTTAAGGAGCTAAAAGTGGTGATGATGATAATTGAATGTAGAATCTTCTGCTTCAAAGGTGCCCAACATACGAGGAATGGAGAAAGTGCATATGGCCATCATCAGTTCCATTCCTGGGACCCCAAGATGCAGCAATAGTGAATGCAGTCAGCGACCCATAGCTTGACTGCTTGCATCAGGATCAGCGAACCAGAGCTGATCAAGACCCTACTCCACCTCCACGTGGTGGTCCTGGAAACAGTCTGCAGCAGTGCAGTCTGGCTGAGCGAGTACAGATCGAAATGGGAAGGCAAACCCGGTCCCTAAAAAATGCCGAGCAGAAGTCGGATGTGTCGACCGAAAGGTGGAGATATCACAGCTTAGGCGCAAACAGACACAACGCAACCACCGTCCTTTTCAGGGCGAACGAGGAAGAAGAAGAAGAAGTTCCATTCCTGGAAAAACTATAGAGAGATATAAACAGCCTCAAGCTGACAACTGCTTTCATTCAACATATTCAAATTGATGTCTGAGGGTGAACAAAGAATAATAATATAGAACCCAAATGGCAGAGTGGTTAGGTGCTTGTTTCTCAAGGCAAAGGAACCTGGGTCAAAACCATGTCATGTCACACTCCAGGTCACCTAGGTGCAAACATCTGTACCTCACTATACTCTTTTAAGTTAGGGAAGGGAAAAGCTGCAAAGGGAACTAGCCAAACAAAAATCATAAAGCTGAGACTGACCTAATGCAAGAGAAGTCTCTAACACCTCATTCTCCTATGGCAGTATCTGATATGGTATTACCTTTACTTACAATTAAATTATGCATGTATACTATAGTTCCCTTTTTATATTTCACTTCAAATAAAAAATTTACCTTATTTTTCTTTTCATACGTGACATACTTTTCAAAGACTGCCGCTTTCTCTTGCTGCATATGCAGGCACTGATCTTCTAATTTCTGAAATAAGACAAACATTATTTTTTAACTCTCTGTCATGTGAATTAAGAAGATCATCTGCAGCTTAATAAAAAAATCAGAACGGCAAACTGATAAGACTTCTTTCTGTGCAACAGTGACCTTAGCATTTATCATGAGATTTTTACTGCGTTTTTGTTAATCACAACTGATATCATTGCACTTTGGACAAACCCACAGGTGCTCAGTCTCCCGCTACAAATGTCGAAGGGTATGAATGCTAACTGCTCCCGTAACGCAATGGTAATATACTCTCATAGGTCCACCCCTGCAGGTCATACGTTTTATGCAGAATTCCAGCAACTTTAGCCTTGTTGATTCATCGACTGCAATGTTTTTCTCTAACAGGTAATCATTGTCCTTAATATCTCTCTCTTATCCATATCCAATGTCCCCACTCTGGGTGTTCTAGAAGCTAGTCTATAAGTGCTCTCTCTGCAAGATACCCCTACATTATGACTGTACATCCACACCAGTTCCGAAGATTCGAAGCTATTATGCATGTTTTCCATTCATGCCGTAGCCATCTACTTTGAACCTTCTGAAGCATGGACAGAGAGTCTGACATAATAACTACCTTGGTTGATGGAGTTTCATATAGCCACCACATGGCTGCCTCTATCTCCATTCTCATGTTGGAGGTTGTTGTCTTGTAAGTTCCAATCTGTTAAGTGACGACTCGCTCTTTACTCTCGCAGAGAAGCCCCATTCTGATTTCTCATACTGATCCATTAGTGTTACTGTTATTGTTGATCAGAATCAGCTTCACAGCACTTTGGGCAAACCCATAGGTGCTTAGTCTACCTCGGCAAATGTCAAAGGGTAGGAACGCCATGAATGATAACTGCTCCTGGTCTATCAGCTCTCATCCTGCTGCATACCCCTGTAGTAGTTGTCAGTGTGCAATGAGATGGTCATACAAACCAGACAAAACCCACGTTTGTCCATGCATGAAGTGTGAGAACCACTCAAAAGTCTGGGTTCTACCCAAAGCGCTGAACCCTATGCTCGCTTACGCATTCAGTATGTCTGTCATGGTTTTGCCAAGCTTGAAGCAAAACTTGATGCAGACACATTGCTCCTTCAAGTTTGCCTTTTCACTTCACAATTGCAGAATGCTGGCGACTACAATGCCCAAATGCCGGTGACTGCAATGCACAAAACAGCTTGTAAAAAAGCCACAAATGCAGTTGGTCTCACGAGAAATCTACACCCAATAGCCACACAATCCTGCAGAGGTGGTTTCTATGGCAATTAGTTTGACATGATGAGGTTGCCAGCCCGTCACATGACCTTATATAGGTCACCTTGTATGACATGCCTGAGGGCACAGTGGTCCTATTCTTTCTTCATCATTTTAGACCCCCCCCCCCCCCCGGGAAACCACATGGGGCTACAGCTCTTGGTAACTACAGGTCATTAAACCTCTTATATCAGTTTTTTACATGTTGTTAACATATTTATAAACAACATATGGTTCAGTATTCATCAGGCCTACCTTCATTTGCTCTACAGC
Source organism: Oreohelix idahoensis (assembly GCA_024509875.1). Taxonomy (NCBI): domain Eukaryota; kingdom Metazoa; phylum Mollusca; class Gastropoda; order Stylommatophora; family Oreohelicidae; genus Oreohelix; species Oreohelix idahoensis. The sequence goes on from JAMPIV010003631.1 coordinate 67,139, forward strand.
CTTTTCCAGACTTGCCTGAACAGAGTTATAAGCCTCTATAGCCTCATCTTTCTCCTGCTGAAGCTCATTTAGCTGGGTCTCCAGTTCCTGTTGACAGAAGACGTAACAAATATTTAATGCACTGACTCATAAAAGTCTACCGCTTAATTTCTTTTTTTATATAAAACTCAGAACTTTCAGATCATACACTTATGTAGGATTAAACAAACCTTCAGCTAAATCCTCTTAAAAATCTTTAATCCCTTTTTTTGTTTTTGTATTACAGGTCCACAGCTGGGGCACTGTACGAAGGATGGCCGCCGACTAAACAAAGTGGAATCAATTTGTTGCTGCCCTACAAGACGCCACCAGGCGTGACTGCTTTGACGGTTGGCGGCTATGGATCAAAGAAGATTACAGGTCCATATCCTTGGATCCGATATGCTCATGCACAGCCATGTTTCGGAAATCAAATTTTTTTTTTTTTTTTTTTCAGATGTCGCCCAAAAGTTGCACTGAAGCTTGTTACAAAGTTACCCAACATGTGTTCAAAAACCAGCTAAAAGTAGCAAAAAGTTTGGCCCCAAAAAATGTTTGATTTTCGGAATATTTTGGTTTTTGGGTGTTCGGATTCAACGATACGGACTTGCAATATGTTGACAGCATTACAAGGCAGTCCTTGGTTTGGATACCTCGGGGTATAAGAGAAATAGAGGGAGACCAAAAAAAAACCACTTGCAGAAGAGAACTGAATACGGACATGAAAGGGTTAAAGAAGACACAGAGAGAGAGAGAGAGAGAGAGAGAGAGAGAGCTTCAGCAGATGCCACAAGACAAGAGCTTGGCATTATTTTGTAGACCTGTGCTTCATAGGGAGTTAAAAGGTATTGACTGTATGAATCCTTCATGTTGCCCATGATTGTATGAATCCTTCATGTTGCCCATGATTGTATGAATCCTTCATGTTGCCCATGATTGTATGAATCCTTCATGTTGCCCATGATTGTATGAATCCTTCATGTTGCCCATGATTGTATGAATTCTTTATGTTGCCCATGATTGTATGAATCCTTCATGTTGCCCATGATTGTATGAATCCTTCATGTTGCCCATTGCAAGGTATGAATCCTTCATTGCCCATGATGAATCCTTCATGTTGCCCATGATTGTATGAATTCTTTATGTTGCCCATGATTGTATGAATCCTTCATGTTGCCCATGATTGTATGAATAATTCATGTTGCCCATGATTGTATGAATCATTTATGTTGCCCATGATTGTATGAATCCTTCATGTTGCCCATGATTGTATGAATCCTTAATGTTGCCCATGATTGCATGAATCCTTCATGTTGCCCATGATTGCATGAATCCTTCATGTTGCCCATGATTGTATGAATCCTTCATGTTGCCCATGATTGTATAAATCCTTCATGTTGCCCATGATTGCATGAATCCTTCATGTTGCCCATGATTGCATGAATCCTTCATGTTGCCCATGATTGTATGAATCCTTCATGTTGCCCATGATTGTATGAATCCTTCATGTTGCCCATGATTGCATGAATCCTTCATGTTGCCCATGATTGCATGAATCCTTCATGTTGCCCATGATTGCATGAACCCTTCATGTTGCTCATGATTGCATGAATCCTTCATGTTGCCCATGACTGCATGAATCCTTTATGTTGCCCATGATTGTATGAATCCTTTATTTTGCCCATGATTTCATGAACCCTGTATGTTGTCCATAATTGTATGAATCCTTCATGTTGCCCATGATTGTATGAATCCTTCATGTTGCCCAGGATTGCATGAATCCTTTATTTTGCCCATGATTTCATGAATCCTGTATGTTGTCCATGATTGTATGAATCCTTCATGTTGCCCATGATTGTATGAACCCTTCATGTTGCCCATGATTGCATGAATCCTTCATGTTGCCCATGATTACATGAATCCTTCATGTTGCCCATGATTGCATGAATCCTTCATGTTGCATGAATCCTTTATGTTGCCCATGATTGCATGAATCCTGTATGTTGTCCATGATTGCATGAATCCTTTATGTTGTCCATGATTGTATGAATCCTTCATGTTGCCCATGATTGCATGAATCCTTCATGTTGCCCATGATTGCATGAATCCTTCATGTTGCCCATGATTGTATGAATCCTGTATGTTGTCCATGATTGCATGAATCCTTTATGTTGCCCATGATTGTATGAATCCTTCATGTTGCTCATGATTGTATGAATCCTTCATGTTGCCCAGGATTGCATGAATCCTTCATGTTGCCCATGATTGTATGAATCCTTTATGTTGTCCATGATTGTATGAATCCTTCATGTTGCCCATGATTGCATGAATCCTTCATGTTGCCCATGATTGCATGAATCCTTCATGTTGTCCATGATTGCATCAATCCTTTATGTTGTCCATGATTGTATGAATCCTTCATGTTGCCCATGATTGCATGAATCCTTCATGTTGCCCATGATTGCATGAATCCTTCATGTTGCCCATGATTGTATGAATCCTTTATTTTGCCCATGATTGTATGAATCCTTTATGTTGTCCATGATTGTATGAATCTTTCATGTTGCCCATGATTGTATGAATCCTTCATGTTGCCCAGGATTGCATGAATCATGTATGTTGACCATGATTGCATGAATCCTTCATGTTGCCCATGATTGCATGAATCCTTCATGTTGCCCATGATTGCATGAATCCTTCATGTTCCCATGATTGCATGATTCCTTAATTTTGTCCATGATTGCATGAATCCTTTATTTTGCCCATGATTGCATGAATCCTTTATTTTGCCCATGATTGCATGAATCCTTTATTTTGCCCATGATTGCATGAATCCTTCATGTTGCCCATGATTGCATGAATCCTTTATTTTGCCCATGATTGCATGCATTCTTTATTTTGCCCTTGATTGCATGAATCCTTCATGTTGCCCACGATTGCATGAATCCTTTATTTTGCCCATGATTGCATGAATTCTTTATTTTGCCCATGATTGCATGAATCCTTTATTTTGCCCATGATTGCATGAATTCTTTATTTTGCCCATGATTGCATGAATTCTTTATTTTGCCCATGACTGCATGAATCCTTTATTTTGCCCACGATTGCACGAATCCTTTATTTTGCCCATGATTGCATGAATCCTTTAATTTGCACATGATTTCATGAATCCTGTATTTTGCCCATGATTTCATGAATCCTTTATTTTGCCCATGATTTCATGAATCCTTTATTTTGCCCATGATTGCATGAATCCTTTATTTTGCCCATGATTGCATGAATCCTTTATTTTGCCCATGATTGCATGAATCCTTTATTTTGCCCATGATTCATGAATCCTGTATGTTGTCCATGATTGCATGAATCCTTTATTTTGCCCATGATTGCACAAATCCTTTATTTTGCCCATGATTGCATGAATCCTTTAATTTGCACATGATTTCATGAATCCTGTATTTTGCCCATGATTTCATGAATCCTTTATTTTGCCCATGATTTCATGAATCCTTTATTTTGCCCATGATTGCATGAATCCTTTATTTTGCCCATGATTGCATGAATCCTTTATTTTGCCCATGATTGCATGAATCCTTTATTTTGCCCATGATTCATGAATCCTGTATGTTGTCCATGATTGCATGAATCCTTTATTTTGCCCATGATTGCACAAATCCTTTATTTTGCTCATGATTGCATGAATCCTTTATTTTGCACATGATTTCATGAATCCTGTATTTTGCCCATGATTGCATGAATCCTTTATTTTCCCCATGATTGCCTGAATCCTTTATTTTGCCCATAGAAGATAATAACCTCAACTGTTGCAGTCCAAGAACTTTTATATCTGGCATTCAGCTCTGCCCTACCCAAGAGGTTCTGATGGTTATGGCTTTCTCTCTTCCTACTGTTCTTCTGATTTTATTTAGCCTCCCCACTCTTCTCTTCCCCTCTGACTTCCAGTCAAAGGTATCGCTGTTTATATTAGTTGCATGTTTCCTGACGATCTGTCCTATCCACAGCAACCTTGCTTTTGTTGCACTCGGAAATAAAATAAAAAAACCCAAAAGAAATCAAGCCCCACGTAGTTGCAGAGGTCTCTTATGAAACAAAGAATAGAGACTATCTTCTCAATCACTCATGTCGTACAAGGCAACTAACATGAGATTGTGCATGTGTAGAAAGAAAGAAAGAGTGATCAGTTATTAAAGGAGAGAGCGACCGGATATTAAATAGGACACTTCTCATTCATCATTCTCTTTTCAACTCCCTATACAGCATAAGGCAACCAATGCAGCTGGTTTCCCCCCTTCCCCCAGCAGAAAGCTTGTGGTTTCTGTGCCAATTTCTTTTATGTGATGAGGCAGCCAGCCCGCCACCCCCCCCCCCCCCCCCCGCACAACCTGACATTAGTCGTCTAATACAACATGCTTAAGGGTGCACTAGTCCTATTCTTTCTATGTCTCTTCAGTGGACCCCCCCCCCACAGGAAAACAGGATCAGTGATCATCTGATAAATGGGAGAGTGAACAGCCAGTGAAGCACACAGCTACCATAAGAAGCTTGTGACCAGAACTCATTAAAACAACAAAAGCCAGCCAGTCAGCACTTGTTGTGACTTACAGTGATTCGTGTCTGCTTCTCTCCCTCATCCTTATTGTCCTTGTTCAGAGATTCACTTGACTTTCCATTTTCCAAAGCAGAAATCTGAGATTCTAACTCTGCAAGAAATACAGAAGCAAAAAATAGCTATGATATTATATTAAACAGATTATGTTTTGGATATTTGAATATATAGTCAGCAAAATCATTTGATATATGTGGTCAGTAAAATCATTTGAATATGTGGTCAGCAAAATTATTTGGATGTGGTCAGCAAAATCATTTGGATGTGGTTAGCAAAATCATTTGAATATGTGGTCAGCAAAATCAACTTGAATATGTGGTCAGCAAAATCAACTTGAATATGTGGTCAGCAAAATCATTTGAATATGTGGTCAGCAAAATCAACTTGAATATGTGGTCAGCAAAATCAACTTGAATATGTGGTCAGCAAAATCAACTTGGATATGTGGTCAGCAAAATTATTTGGATATGTGGTCAGCAAAATCAACTTGGATATGTGGTCAGCAAAATCAACTTGAATATGTGGTCAGCAAAATCAACTTGGATATGTGGTCAGCAAAATTATTTGGATATGTGGTCAGCAAAATCAACTTGGATATGTGGTCAGCAAAATCAACTTGATATGTGGTCAGCAAAATCAACTTGGATATGTGGTGAGCAAAATTATTTATATATAATCATCATCACTTTTCAGCTCCCATAGGAGCAAAGGTCTTCAACAAACGCACGCCAAGTCTTCGTGTCCCGTGCCATCAGCTCAAGGTCTTTACATGTCTTCTTCATGCCTTTCACCAGTTCTCTTCTCCACATTTTCATTGGTCATTTAGAAAAACGGTTAGCAAAATCATCTGTGCCATCCACTCAAGGTCCGTCCGCATCTTCTTTATCCCTTATACATCTGCCTCATGTTTTCTTCTACGTGTTTTTGGTCTCTATTTCTTTTACCTTGGTGATTCCAGAACAGGCACTGCCCTGTAATGCTATCAATTGGTTTTCTAAATGTGTGTCACCTCTAGCTTCACCTGCGTTTGTCTGGTTCTTTCCACCAGTTCCATACTAGTGGTCCTGTTATCCTAATTTAATCCTCAATTATACACAAGCACCTATTTATGAAAGTGTATCTTTGTGGTTACTTATGTACATGGTCAATAAGAATCAGCTGGATATATGCTTGGCAAAACCAAATAAATATATGGTGAGAAAAATCACTGGCATACATCATCAGCAAAACCATTTTGACATATGCTCAGCAAAACCATTTATTTATGTCAGCAAAACCTTTTAAATATATATGGTTAGCAAAACCATTTAGAGCAGCAGGCGAACTTTGTCTTGAAAGGCTGTGCGTGGTGTACCAACAACAGGCCCTCCCAGTTTCAGATGGCGAGACTGGTTGCATGTCTGTTCACATGATGCTCTCTCTGGCAAACCTCTACACCTTCAGGTAGAAGAGTAATGAAAGCCCAGCAGTTATAGCTGCATTTAAAATGCTGGAACAGAGCTAGGAAGCATCGAAGGTTTCATAGCGATTTAATGTAATCTCTTAGAGGGCAAGCCTAGACACAGCAGGCTAATAACCTGTTTGTATTAATATTTAACTGCATGTTCACCCTGGAGACACTGCTCTCCACGAGAATCCTTTAGACTCAACAGTAGAAGAGGAACAACTATGAGATGAGATGCGATGAAAACCATTTGGATATATGGTAAGTAAAACCATGTGGTAGACTAATTAAATATTAAGCAGACAGATGGCCGAGACAAATAATGGATGTCCACAGGTGCATAGGCAAAGACAGACACAGGTTCATGCAGAAGAATGTTTGAGGTTAAATCTCGAAAATGAAAGATGGACAAAATGTGAAGTAGACAGAATAGAAGCTGAGAACTGGGACTGAATGGAGAGTTTTTTGTGTCCCTGCATTGTGCACTTCAGTGCATGAAGAGGAATGTTCAGCTTTCATCCCTACAAACATGGGACTACCAAATCAGCTGACCTTTTGCTGAAAGCATGAGCCAAAATACTTCACGTGCTCTGTTGGTGCTTCTGCAGCAAAAGTGGACAATATTCAATTGTTAATTATGATAAATCTCCAAAACGTTAACTACGCTTAAAAGCTAACTTTTAAACATCTCTCACAAGTGGAAATAATTAATAGCTAATATCAATAAATCTTCTAATAGTGGAAATAATTAATAGTTAATATTAATAAATCTCAAAAAATTAGACACTATTTAATTTCAATAAATCTCTCATGAGTGCACACTATTTCAATTAATCTCTCAATAGTGGACACTGTTTAATAGCTAATTTTAATAAATCTCTCATCAGTGGACACTATGTAGTAGCTAATTGTAATAAATCTTAAATAAGTGGACACTATTTAATAGCTAATTTCAATAAATCTCTCAAAAGTGGACACTATTTAATAGCTAATTTCAATAAATCTCTCAAAAGTGGACACTATTTTGTAGCTAATTTTAATAAATATCTCTTAAGTGTGCACTATTTCAATAAATCTTATATAAGTGGACACTATTTAATAGCTAATTATAATAAATCTCCCAAAAGTGGACAATATTTAATAGCCCATGTCAGTAAATCTCTAAACTTTACCTGTATTTCTGGTTTTTAGCTTCTGCAGTAAGATAGTCTGGCGTTTCACAAACTTCACCAAATCTTCCTTAGTCAGCGATTCAAGCTGCAATTCATGAGACAAACATGTAACAAATTCTATGTAAATGAGCACTGCAACAGTTCTAAGAAGACAAACACCTAAACCAATCAGATAAAACACACATCAGCCAAATTGTGAAGAGACACACATCTAGAAAATTCTGACAACTAAATGTGAGAACAATGTAATTTACTTAAGTAACTGAATTTTTTTTCCCCCCTAAGAGTAACACTCCACAAACTAGGTCAGTGGTTCAAAAGAGTTGTGATACAGTGGATCCCATCTCATTGCAACACCCCTGGAAATGAAAAGGCTGACAAACTGGCACAGGAAGGTGGAAAGCTACCTCAACTTGACACAAGCATAAAGCTACCTCAACTTGACACAAGCATAAAGCTACCTCAACTTGACACAAGCATAAAGCTACCTCAACTTGACACAAGCATAAAGCTACCTCAACTTGACACAAGCATAACTTATAAATAGGCTTCAGTTTTTATCAAGAGCAGATACAGAAGCATGTGGGAAGCAGAGAATCCAGACCACCAACAACAAAATGATGCATATTACCAGCTTAGCAGAAGTGAATAAGTGGTAATCCCTGACTTCCCACAGGCCGCAACAGATTGGGATACCATCTATTCAACAAGCTAAAGATAGGAACTATCGATCAGTTTAACTGTGGCACCGATAAAATGGCCGCTCAACATCTACTTCAATGGTGCCCAACATATGAGGAACAGAGACAGCGTCAATAGCCATCACCAGTACCATTCCCGGAAAAGCTCTTTAGAGATACCAACAACCTCAAACTGACTACTGCTGTCTTTCTATATATTTAAGTTGACGTCTGAAAGTCAACTAAGAAGTTCTTTTCCCCTCCATTTTTGCTCCCAATGGAGCATGGAGCCACCGCTGCAGCTGGTCCTTTTGCAGGAAGCCTGCATTAATGTATTCACGTACTCTTGTAATGGTGGTTTCTGTAAAAAAAAAAAGTCTTTACGTGATGAGGTTGCCAGCCCTAACACAACCTCATATTAGTCACCCACTACTACGTCAATTAAGGAAGCACTTGTCTCATTCTTTCTTTGTGTGCTCAGAGACCCCCAGAAACTAAACGCTGTCTGTCTCATGTTTGGGAGTCATGACCCAAATGGGCCTCCCTGCCCCCCCCCCCCCCTCCCCCCCCCCCCCCCCCCCCCCCCCCCCCCCCCCCCCCCAGAGTGTAAATGTGATTAGAAGGCTGAAGCACGTGTTTAATGGGGGACAACTTCTGAAGATAAGACTGCTTTCTTTTTTTTTAAAAACGTAAAAAAAATTTTTTTTTTAAATTGTGCCTCATTTTAGCGAGGTGCACCCCATTCAGCCTAGACACAGGGTCCGTTGGTTATATTAGGGTCCATGTCCAAATACAAAAGACTGTGTGGTCTGGTAAGTAAAAATGCTTCCTGTTGTGACACTCTCTATTGAGTTTCCTATCACAAACATTGAACGTGACAATGTGATCCACTAAACTGGTTGAAATACCAGATAAACATTGACAGAAAACTGATAACAGTGTTACCTGACAGGTTATAATGTGTGATTAACCAGAAAAAAAGTATATAATTTTTGCCCTAGAAACAGGGACTCATAACTCAGTTACTTATTTAGGTGTTCCTCTTCTACTATGGGGTGCAGAGGTGTGCCAGAGAGAGTGCCACACGATCCTATCGGCTGTCTTCCTCTTGGCCTGGTTCCAATCTAGTCCTCGGTCCTTTAAGACTGTCTAATGGTGTCCTCCCGGCAAACTCTGGGTTATCCTGGAGGTAGAGATTCCTGGCTCTTGGTTTTCAATACTTGTCGTGGTAGCCAATCTCTCCTATTCTGCAGACATGGCCAAACCATCATAATTGGGACTGTTCCATTTGGATCTGCAGGGGTTGGGTTTTGATGCTATGGCATATTGCCTCGTTGCGGACCATGTTTCTTTTTGTTACTTCAACCACCTTCCTCAGATACCTTATTTCTGAGATTTGAATCTAGTTTTTGTGGGTTGCAGTCATTGTCCATAACTCGCATCTATGTTCAAGACTGGAATATAGGTGGAGTGATTTACAGCCATCTCCACCTTCTTGCCAATTTCTCTTTTGCTAAGGAATCCTCGATTTATGGCCTGAAAAAGTCTCACAGCTGCTGATCCTCGGGTAGCAAACTCTTCTTTGATGCCTCCTTTCTAGTCTTTGACAGCTCCAAGGTATTTAAAGTGGTCAACCTTTTTCCTAGTTTTCAATGTCAGTACATTTTAAATGTTAGATTTTAATTATAAATCATTTTTTGTAAAGTTGACACTTTACACTTGTTAATTCATCCATTACCCTTCGGCTCCCCAAGGTCTTCAACAAATTCATGGCAAGTTCTTCTATCTGCTCAAGGTCTTCAACAAATTCATGGCAAGTTCTTCTATCTGCTCAAGGTCTTCAACAAATTCATGGCAAGTTCTTCTATCTGCTCAAGGTCTTCAACAAATTCATGGCAAGTTCTTCTATCCGCTCAAGGTCTTCAACAAATTCATGGCAAGTTCTTCTATCCGCTCAAGGTCTTCAACAAATTCATGGCAAGTTCTTCTATCTGCTCAAGGTCTTCTTTCTTTATCCTTTTTATTTTTATCTCCACTTTTCTTTCCCATGTGTTTTTCAGTCTCCCTTTACCCCTTTAACCCGGAGAAATCCACAACAAAGACTGAAATTCCATAACAAGGACTGCAATTTTAGAACAATGACTGCAATTCCAGAATACTTAGGTCCAGGCATGTGACCTTATTCAGAGTTTTCACTTGTATTTTTATATTTTCTACTTAGTTCTCATTTTGTCCTTTCTGTTTTTGTTCGTCTGTCCTTGACGAAGGCCTTGTGGCCACAACGTAGGTTTTTTCTTGTCTTTTAACCCAGTAAGACGTATTACTTTTTGTTTGTTTTCACCCACTCTACCATTTACAATCTTACTTCAGTCCTCCTCAATTTGAGAACAAGGACTGTACATCTCTTGTTCCACTGACACCTGCCTGGTTCTTGTCATCAGTTCCACAATGGTGATCTTCGTCAAACCATCCCAATCCTCTAATACTATACAAACATCCATTTATGGAAGCAGACGACTTGTTCATTTCACTGAAGTTTCTTTGGCTTCAAATTTTTACAGGATGAATGTAGCTGGCCCCCATGCCCAACCCTCTATAGCCAATTTATGACTTGCTTGGTAGGTTACAGTGTTACTATTATGTGGTTCTCTTCCAGGCCCCGGTAACAAACAGGCATTCATTCGCAATGCTTGTATATTGGTTTGGTTTGAAGGACTACGTTCATTGCACACGGACAACTCCATCAGTGCTCTGATCTTCACCTTTAGATCACACAAGGAGGATCTCAGTACAGTGCATGAACTCCGTAGCACCAGCGAGAATCCCAATGTATGTATATAGGAATCACACATTCTATAAATATTTTTTATGGTGGGTAGGTTTCTAATTTTTAAATTTTGCCAGGGCAGCTGCCTGATAGGCTTACTCTTTATGATTTCCAACTGCCGTGGGATTTTTACCGTGCACAACTTGTACACGGGACCTCCTATTTTTTTCACCCTTTTCTGAGAAGGCTAGGTATCCAATCTCACTACCCAGGAGACCAGGGGGGAGTATGATATCATTAGGACCACTGGTTCTGAAAAAAATGTCCATAAATTATATTTTCTCAACTGGGAATTGAACTCGGTACCTCTAGAACTTGAGGCGGACACCATACCTCTTAGCCACTCTGACCCCCAAACTGTATTCTGGGTGACTGACAAGTCACTGCCTGCTTTTAAATTGTTATTTCTTCAATCCTATCCAACTAATTTATGCAAAACAAATTTCAAGATAAAGAGAATCAAATGCCAGTTCATTATATAGACCAAGGTCACATGAACATTGCAGCTCAGTATGAGATCCTGCCTATTCAACACATAACTTCATAGCGAGCAGGAAATTCTGCTGTCCACTTTTATGTTCATTTATCGGTTATTTTAGATTTTTGTTTCATTTTGTTTCCTCAAAAAAAAAAAGACAAAAAACCTATTAATCATATGGCAGCCATTGCTTATTGTTCTGGCATATTTTTCATGTATACCCAATAGACGTAAGTGACAACATAAAATTAGGGGGTGACATTTCAATCACCCTGTAAATTTGTAAGCGTAAATACAATATAAAATGATACAACCTTGCCTTTAGGCGTTGCTGTCCCTGACTGTTGCAAGCTTGTTTCACCCTTCTCATCTGCCATGTTTCCCTAGGCTCTCACAAGCCTATTATCAGAGAGGCTGATGTAATGGACTGCAGGAAAGAAAGATGTAACTGAGTGCAGGAAAGATAGAGGTAACTGATGCAGGAAAGATAAGATGTAACTGACTGCAGGAAACATAGATGTAACATTGTAGGAAAGATAGATGTAACTGTAGGAAAGATAGATGTAACTGACTGCAAGAAAGATAGATGTAACTGACTGCAGGAAAGATAGATGTAACTGATTGCAGGAAAGATAGATGTAACTGAGTGCAGGAAAGATAGATGTAACTGAGTGCAGGAAAGATAGATGTAACTGACTGCAGGACAGATAGATGTAACTGACTGCAGGAAAGATAGATGTAACTGACTGCAAGAAAGATAGATGTAACTGACTGCAAGAAAGATAGATGTAACTGACTGCAGGAAAGATAGATGTAACTGACTGCAGGAAAGATAGATGTAACTGACTGCAAGAAAGATAGATGTAACTGACTGCAGGATAGATAGATGTAACTGACTGCAGGAAAGATAGATAGATGTAACTGACTGCAGGAAAGATAGATGTAACTGACTGCAGGAAAGATAGATGTAACTAACTGCAGGAAAGATAGATAGATGTAACTGACTGCAGGAAAGATAGATGTAACTGACTGCAAGAAAGATAGATGTAACTGAGTGCAAGAAAGATAAATGTAACTGACTGCAGGAAAGATAGTTTATTAAATATCATCATGATTTTCCTTTGAGCTCCCTATGGAACATGAAGTTACCACTGTAGCTGGTCCCTGTGCAGGAAATCTGCACCAAGCACTCCCATACTCTTGCAGCAATTTGTTCTATATTGACAGTGGCATGTCTACCGTCAACTGTTAATCAACCGAGTAAAATAAAGTGGTTAAAACACAGATTAAGTAAACTCCATGCTCCTTAAGGGGCGAATGGGAAAATTCATTCACTCAATGTGCTTTGAATGATGTAACAATATCCTGTGACCATGTCAGGAGTGAAAAGGTTGAATCACAAGTTTACGATACACACGCTTCCATGTCACCCAACTCGCAATCAATAAGTCAAATAAGTTGGTCTGTGCGTAGATTAGCTCAACTTGTGATTAACAACTACTCCCATTGATTTTTGTGTGCGTCAATAATTACTTTTGACAAGATCTGACATAGGATTAAGGTTATTGTTCTGAAATCTGCAGCCTTAATCATAACCCTGTTTGGAGTTTTATTCAATAATTATAAGGTCTGATAAATTATTAGTAACACAAGAAAGGCAAAGAATTGCACGCAATGCATGAGAAAAAATAACTGTGGACAAACAAGCCCACTTGTATGCACAGACTCTGATAACATATCGATCGCGAGTTCGGTGATATGGTGGCATATCTACCGCTGTTTGTGATTCATCTGAGTAAAATACATGGGTTTATAGTCTTCTTGTTGTTCTTAACATTTGGTCTTAATGTTTGCCGGAGTTATTATTTTTTGAAAAAGCTTCAAACAGGGCTTGGGGCTATTTTTTAATTTAGTCAAAAGCGATACATCAGACATACTGAAAGCCATTCGAGCAGCATTGCGCTGTATGTCTAGTATTCTGTGAGCGTAGGTTCTTAAATTTTATTCTATAAGTGCATACTCAGGCTTTTATTATAATACCCAATATACTTACTTACTTAGTTGTTCCCCTTCTACCGTGAGGTGTAAAGGTTTGGAAGAGAGAGCGCCAGACTATCCTATCGGCTGTCTTCCTCCTGCCCTGGTTCCATTTTAGTCCTCGGTCCTTCAAAGATTGTCTAATGTTGTCCTCCCAGCGGACTCTGGGTCGTCCTCGGGGTCTGGATCCTTGGCTCTTTGTTTCCCATGCTTGTCGTGGTATCCGATCTTCTCCCATTCTGCAGACATGGCCAAACCATCTTAGTTGGGACTGTTCTACTTGGGTCTGCAGGGGGTAGGATTTAAGACCTTGACGTATCGTCTGGTTGCGTACCATGTCTCTTCTTGTTACTTCAACCACCTTCCTCAGATACCTCATTTCTGAGGTTTGGATCTGGCTTTTATGGGTTGTAGTCATTGTCCATGACTCACATCCATATGTCAAGACTGGGACATAGGTGGAGCGGTATACAGCCATCTTCGTTTTCTTACCAACCTCTCTCTTGCTGAGGAATCCTTGATTTATGGCCTGAAAAAGTCTCCCAGCTGCTGCTTTTCGAGTGGCCAACTCTTCTTTGATGCCTCCCTTTCGGTCTATAATAGCTCCGAGGTATTTAAAGTGGTCGACCTGCTCCAGGACCTGTTCTCCCAGCTTAATCTGATGTCTTCTTTCTTCTCGTGATATCACCATGGATTTTGTTTTAGAGCTGCTTATGACCATCCCTCTCTTCTCCAGCTCTTCCTTCCAGACTTGCAGGTTGGATTGGAGATGTGCCTCTGATTTAGCAATCAGGGCAACATCATCAGCAAATGCCAGCTCCGAAATATAGACCTGTCTCATCTTCCAATACCCCCACTGAATACTTTCTTGTTCTCTCCTTACATGCCTTGATGACATCGTCCATAAGGAGTATGAAGAGGTAAGGTGATAAAATAGGATATCACCTTGTCGTACACCAGTGGTGGTCCTGAACTCTTCTGACTTATGGTTTGCTGTCCTCACATAATTTCTGCAAGACTTGTAGAAGCTCTGTATAGCATGAATCAGAGGTGCTGGAATATTCTTCCTTGCCAAACAGTCCCAAAGTTTGCTCCAGGGGACCCTGTCAAACGCCTTTTTCCAGATCTATGAAACAAAGATGCATCTCACTCTTATACTCAAGGGCCTTTTCCCTCAGCTGTCTGAGTGTGAAGATTAGGTCTTGAGTACTTCGGTTTGCTCGGAATCCGCACTGGACCTCATCCAATTGTGGCTCAGCTAGGCGTCGGAGTCTCTGCTCTAGGATTCTAGAGTAGATTTTACCAGGGACACTGAGTGGAAGGGATATGCCTCTATGGTTTCCACACTGTCGATTGTCACCCTTTTTGAAAATTGGTGTTATGATGGCAATCTCCCAATCCTTTGGTATGGTCTTGTTGTACCACGCTGCCTGTAAAACCCTTAAGAGTAATAGGTCGCCTGATGCTCCCATGTACTTAACCATTTCTGGTGTTATACCATCATGCCCTGCTGCTTTGCCCATCTTGATTTTCTCTAGTGCTGCCCTCAGTTCTTCCATCTTTATGTCATCTTCTCCATCATTGGTTTTCTCTTCTGTGCTAGTGGTTATCATTTCTGATGCTTCACCATGCTCACCATCCAGGAGTTCTGAGAAATATTCTTTCCATCTTTCCATTACTTCCTTCGGGGCAGTAAGCAATTTGCCTTGCTTGTCCTTTATAAATTTGATGTGGGTGGGCATTGTTTTTCCTTCCTCATGTTCTTTAGGGTCTTATAGAACAATTTCTGGTTTTCTTGTGCATCTTTTTCTAGCTTTTCTCCAAATTCTTCCCAGGACTTCTGTTTTGCTGCTAGCACTTTGTTCTTTGCTTCTGCTCTGAGTGTCACATATTCTCTATATTTTTCCATTTGTCCTGTTGTGTTTTTTAGCTCCTAAGTATTGTTTCCATGCCATTTTCTTCTCTCTTATTTTCTCTTTGACTTCCTCTGTCCACCAAGGTGTCCTCTTTCTCTTGTTCCCAAGTCGGACTTCACCGCATGCTTCTGCAGCAGCTGTCTTTATGATATCCTTGAATTTAATCCAGAGGGTTTCCAAGTCATCAGGTCGTTCTTCTGTGTTGCTCACCGCTGCAGCAATAAGCCCCTGATATCTGGTCTTAATTTCTGGCTCTCTCAGCTTGTAGGTCCTAATGCTCATTTCTCCTGCTCGTTTACTTGGTTCTTGCGTGATGTTGGGCAGTTCCTAGGCTGAGCAACTCTTTCAGTTGTTCTTTTGATTGTTAGCAGGTAGTGATCACTTCCAATCTCTGGCCCCCTCCAGACTCTAGCATCTCGGACATATTTGAATGAGCTTCTCCGAACAATGGCATAGTCGATCACTGACTTCTCATTCTTTGTTGGTTCACATCTAGTGTATGCATGTATGCGCTTATGGGGGAACTTTGTGTTGTAATGATCAGATTCTGCTCACTGCAGAATCTAAGGAGTCGCTTTCCATTGTCATTGAGAGTATCTTCTCCATATCTTCCGATAACTCCACCCCCGTTTCAAGCATGGTCATTTCCTACCTTCTGGCATTAAAAATCTCCGAGCATGATAACTTCATCTAGGCAGTCATCCACTGTCCTTTGAAGCAGCTCGAAGAATTCCTCCTTGACCTCTGCTCTATCATCCTCATTTGGCCCATACACTATGACCAGGTTGACTATGGTTTCTCCTTCTTTTAGTTTAACAACCATAATGCGCTCCGAGACAAAGTTCCATCCCTTGATACTATCTTTTTTGATTTTGGGCCACAATGCAACCCACGCCCCCTTTAGCTCTTTCAAATATGGGTACACCACTGTAGAGCAGCGTGTTGCCATCGAGATCCATGACTCCTTGTCCTTTTTTCTTTGTTTCCGTTATAGCCAGGATTTCTAGTTTTGCTTTCCTCATCTCTTCCACCAGCTCCTCTTCCTTCCCATTTATACTTCTTGTGTTCCAAGTTCCATAAGTCGTAGTCCGTAGTCCGTTCCAGTTCGTCACCTTTAGAATCAGTCCAGTTTTCTCTCTTGTGTTGCTAGTAATCGTGATTTAAAGCAAACAGGTGATTGGCCTGTTGTGCCTTTGCATGGTGGAGGGGCTTTGCCTCTTACAGCTACTCATGCAGGCCGCCCTCCTCCTTTTTTTTCATCCGGGCTTGGGGACCGGCATTAGGGCGTGAAGTTCCCAATGAAAAATATACAATCGCTAAAAACATATGACTGTGGGCTTTTTTATGTGCGTGAGTCACAGTACAATAATACAGGGTTCTCCAACCAGTGTTCCGCGGATGTATTGCTTTGGTTGTAACCACTTTACTATGCCAGCCCAGCAGGTGGATCTGCTTGCGAACTGACATTCAAGTACTTATTTTTATCAGAGGTGAACACATATAGAGCTTTTCACAAGCCTAAACAAAGTCAATAGCTGTGCTCTCAACTGTTATGAAACTGTAGATACGATCCAGGTGCAGAATAATTATGAACCCAAGCTTCATCTAGATTATCTATCTTAGCCCATACCAGCTGATCCAAGGGCCCCAGGTCCTTGGCACCAGTCACAGTGTTTCTCCAGAATCTTGTATACTTTCAGATATGCTTTCTTTCATCACTAGATTCTAAGTCTACATTTCATCAATACCCTGTTTGTCAGACATCTGAAAAACGATATATTTTTCTAGTAGTATGAGCAGATGTAAGCGAGCCTAGACCTATGCCTTTTCCCATTCAGAGCACGTTCGCTTCATCACAGGCAAACTTCATGCACAAAATAGTCATATTTTCTGTAAACACAACACAAAGGAGGCTGTTTTATTTGCAGAAGGGACATGCCTACACACTCCCTACTTCAGTGTAATGTGCTTGGTTGATTATTTTTTATTTTGGGCTCTAATTTTCGATGGGTGTTGTCCATTACCAGTATACTGGGAATCATGCAGAGAGTCAGGAAGTGCTGTGGCCATAGACTGATAAACCAGGAATAGAAGAGAGCAAAGAGAGAAAGAAGGGTTCACTTGGGCATTATGATATCCCAGGAAAAGTGTACCGTTTAAGGTGTGAAGTGAAGTAAAAAAGGTTGCGGAGCATGCTATAAGGCAAGCGACTTTGGAGTTGGAGCCAGCAAAGCAGAGTTGCAGGTTTTTCTTTTTTTGCCCACAGCAGGGAGGCGCAGCCAAAGCCCAAAGAATCTTGCCTGCGTCACTCCCTGCCTTTTTTATTTTTTATCCAAAACCATGTGGTTTATCTGCTCGACAACTCGAAAAGCTAAATCTATTTGCTGCTTTTGAACTTTGGCATAAAAGAGGCTGAACATTAGGAATCACAAGAAAAAGGAATCATCAACAACTGTATATGTTGTTTTGAAAAGTTCAAATTCTTCAGAAACAGTAGGGTGTTTTCAAACTTCCTTCTTTACTCCAAACCTGCTTGAGCATCTATTCCAAAGGAGTAAGAAATTTTCATTCATCACAGGGAAATGGAGATAATTAAAGCACACATTATTCAGAAGATCATGATAACTGAATAAACAGGAAAGATGCCATCTGGTTTCTGTGATTCATAATTGAACTGTAACATTATTCAAGAGAAAGTTTTGGGAAGATTGTAAGGCAATAGAATTTATTGGTAGGCTAATAGTTAAATCTATTTTTGAGATAATTCACAGCTACCCACACCACATTCAGGATGACTGTAGAGTTGCTTCGAGAATGTCAACAACTCAAATCTAATACAGAACAACTGTTTTCAGCTTCAAAGTTAATTTTAAATAATATGCAGCAAGTTGTGAAAAAACTATTTGACTGCAGCAATACTTTTGTTTACAGAATGGGTTATGAATATAAGAACAGCCATACCTGTCAACTTGTACAGGACAGAGATAATCTTTACAGGAATTTACATTCATGCTGCAACCAACCACTTCGAACCTTCCAAAGCATAGACTGATAGTCTGACACAATGATAGCCTTTGTTAATGAAGTTTCAGTTATCAACTGTTTTGGTTACAAAAATAGGTCAATATTGTCGTAGCTTATAGGATTAGGAATATAACCGTGTCATTTTCTTAGAAACAGGCTGATCCAATTGAAATGAATAATTTATTTTAAATCTTTTTTTTTTTTTTTTGTCGTTGCTTAAATTATATTTTAAGCTTTTTCAATAAATTGACTTGGGCTGCATCTAAAAAACGTACACTAGCTGACCAGGGTAAGATAAACACGGACATCTGCTGCACAGACTTTACATCATCTGTTAACATTTTAAAAATTGCAAAAGGTGTCTGTATCATCGATATTAATGCAGCTAGATTCAAAATTAAGTTGTTAATTTTAGCAATTAAAATGTGTAATTTTTTAATTTTAAGCTGTTCATCTTCTGTATTATTAATACTTTTGTGCAAAGTTTTTTTTTATTATACTTTGCAAGCTTTTTTTATTGGTATTGATACAGGTTTTATTGGTTTGCCATACAGGTAGGTTTTTATCCTCAGGAGGTTGAGAGTTATGGAAATAGATGACTGAATATAAGAATGATTCTAGTTTAAGTCACATTTTATTTGTTTGAAAATTCTGAAATAAATAAAGTTTCTTTTTCAAAAGTTAAAGTGTGTGAAAGTTGTGCATTTCATTTTTTAACTTAAAAGTAAAACAATAATAGGCCTAATAATTTTGTGTTGGACGGAAAAAAAGCCAGACCAGTGTTGGAGCAGTGATTTTTTTTATTCAAATACTGGAGAGGGGGCCAAATAATCAAACAATTGTAACCACCTGATAATATCTTTGCTTTACATGGCGAGACATTCATTATTAATAGCTCTTTAGTAATTACTGACTATAGGAATGCGCCTCTGAGGTGAAAGATCTCAGCTGCTTATTTTCCTGGTGTTCCTTTCGACATTTTCTCCTCTCTTCTGCTTGCTGTGAGAACCTCTTTTCACCCAATCTGAGAACCTCCCAGGTTGCTGGATTTATGTCCAGTGCCCTCATGTCTCTTGCGCACATCCTTGAATCTCAGCTACAGTAGCCCAACTGTTCTTTTGCCATCTGCCCATAGAAGATATCTTTCCCGAAAGATATCTTCTACTGAGACATCAGTGTCTTTTGAAAGCATAGGCCTATGCAATAAATTTGGTTTAAATGAACAACAGTGGGGCACGTAGGCCTAGTTTGGTGCCATCCAAATAAGTCTCCCATGTCGTTAGGGTTAGGAATATGATTACGGTTAAGATTACTAAACCTAACCCTTATTACTGCGTCTCTCAATTCTTTTTAAGGCCATACTGAACACAGGTCCCACTGCTATTCATTTCAACCTAAAATTTCTGCTGCTTGTCAGCAGCCGCATACAAATTCGGCGCTGTTAAATCTTGCGGAAATGCTTCAAGAGAGTAAATAACTCTTAATCTGAGAAATAACGTACCGCATTTATCTCTAATGTTTAACAGACAATCAAATAATATGCTAGAAGGAGCAGTAATAAAGCACAAGACTAACTTAGTTTTACTGTTTTTTACTGATGGCAACAAACGAGCAACATTTTCCTGTTTGGTGCGTGTCTCCGGATACAGAACATAGTTGTGTCCCGTGAATTTCAAAAAAAGTATGAATTGCAGTGTTGCCACAGCTGAGTATTTTTTTTTTTTAACTAGATCTGGGGGTTTTTTTTTGGGTGGGTGGGGGGGGGGGTGTCCTGTCTGGGTATCTGGGTATTCCCCCCTCCCCCCAATCTGCATTAATCTGGGTATATTTGACAATTGACATTTACAATGTATGTATATTCTGTGCACTGAGTATTATACATTATATGTATATTATAATTAAATGTACAACATTGTGTGCTATATATTTTTTATTCCACTTAAATTTAATTCTTGTTTTTAACCACATCAAAGGCGTTGTTGTTTTACTCGTTTACATCAGCTATCTATTTCCTGTTATTCTGTTAATGGCTGTCATCTACAATACTAAAAGTGAAGCCATGGTATCAGCAGGCTTTTTGTGAGGAATGGCTAACAGACAGCAAACTAAAGGATTGGATAAAGCCGGACTCTGGCAATCGCTATGCTGCGATTTGTACGGTCTGTTCCTGTACATTAACTAATGCCAACAAAACAGCTTTATTGACCCATAAAAGCACACAGAAGCACATGAAAAACTTCGAAGCCAAAAGCAAAACTCTGAACATTAATACGTTTTTCAACAAATCAAAAGAGCCCTGTCTCCAAGACAAAATTGCTAAAGCGGAGATACTGTTATCGGCTTTCATGTTACTGTTAAAATATCTCATTTTCAAGAGTTCATATATTGGGGTGTTAATAAAATCATTTTTATATAATTGTGAATTTTTGATATTAAAAAATAAAATAAAAATGAAGAAATAAATACAAATAGGTAGCACACAGCTTATTTGTGCTAAAGTTGCACTAAAAGTTTGTGTAAGCATCGTCTATCCCGTGTATTTGAGGCATAAAATAATCTGGGTATTTTTGGGGTTTTTTTTAAGAAGAAAAGCTGGGTTTATTTCTAGAACTTGAGTGGCAACCTTGATGAATTGATGGGCTAAAGAAGTAAAAAAAAAAAAAAAAAACGCATGCACATACACACACATAAACACTCGCACACTCGTGCAAACAAAGAAACAAACTAGGTCGAAAGTGCAGAAATGTACAAATATCGCACAAAATAAAACAGTCATTCAGAAAATGATAACATTCTAACAAACAAATCTCTAGCAATGGAAGTAAGGAAAAGGATTGCGCTGTTACATGGAACTATATAATTCTGTTACTTTGATGTGAAAGATGGACCAGTGGCGTAACTAGGGTGAGGTGGGAGGGTCACGTGCCCTGGGCGTCAAATTTGAAAAGAGGTCATTATTATGATTGCAATTGTAACAATCCACTTCTCGTTATGACAATCCCATTTATCCCACTTCACATTAATGTGTAGGTATGTGTAATTCCAGGAAAGAGTCAGGTGATGGTGTGCTGCAGAGAAGAGCAACAGCATCAGTTGAAAGTTTGTTTGGAAGGGAGAGGCTGGAGGAACTTTGGAAATGAGTAGTTTCAAGCATGTAGGGTTGCATGTGTCAGTAAATGGAGGATTATAAGTAAAGGTTGGGCGCAAACAAAATGTAGGGATGAAAGTTCTGGGAGCACTGAAAGGTTTTTGGAAGTGCTGAGCTTTGGGAATGAGGGCTAAGAGAAGTTTGTATGTGCGTGTGACGTCACGATAAAGTGGCGCCCAACACGTGCAAATAAAAGTGTGAATACACATGTGTGTTTTTATCTAATAAACAATGCACTAAAGAGAGGGAATTTGATCAACTATAAACCAATATTACATTTATTCATCTTTACAATTTAATTTACTTCTATTCCATTTTACTCTATTAATTGATTTAAAATCTTACACCTTTATTTTTAATTTTTTTTTTATAAGTACGCAAATCAAAGTGTGAGTAGGCGCGTGTGTTTATATGTAATACGCCTTGTTGAGGTCCAATGTCCAACTCGAGGCTTTGTCCCTTACTTGAGAGGCCCGCCCGGCTGGGGTCAGAGTTGGTTTCCCCCAATATGTCATGGTATAAGACATGCTGGGTCAATTACCCCTCGCTCAATCATTAATGTACGATCAGTCTTTGTCTCTTTGAGATAACTATTGTCTCTTGTGCAGTTGCATATGAGTAAAGTCATACTTACTTAGTCGATCGTCTTCTAGCCTGGGGGTGTAGAGGTTTTCCAGAGAGAGCACCATACTATCCTATCAGCTGTCTTCCTCCTGACCTGGTTCCAATCTAGTCTTTTGTCCTTCAGAGATTGTCTAATGTTGTCCTCCCAGCGGACTCGGGGTTGTCTTGGTGATCTCGATACCTGTTCCTTAGATTCCCATATTTGTCGTGGTAGCTGATCTTCTCTCATTCTGCAGACAAGGCCAAACCATCGTAGATGATATACAGAAGTTGCTAAATCGTATACTTTTCTACTTGGGTCTGCAGTGGCTGGGTTTGAGGCCTTGCCTTTTCGTCTGGTTGCGGACCTTGTTTCTTCTTGTTATAGTCAACCACCTTCCTCCGATACTTCTGAGGTTTGGAGCTGGCTTTTGTGGGTTGTATTCATTGCCCATGACTCGCGTCAATAGGTCAAGACTGGAACATAGGTGGAGCGGTATACAGCCATCTTCGTCTTCTTGCCAATTTGTCTTTTGCTGACGAATCATCTATTTATGGCATGAAAAAGTCTCCCAGCTGCCGCTCTTCGGGTAGTAACCTCTTATTTGATGCCTCACTCCTGTCTATGGCAGCTCCAAGACATAATCAGTAGTTGAC
The DNA here is from genome assembly GCA_024509875.1 of Oreohelix idahoensis. Classification (NCBI taxonomy): domain Eukaryota; kingdom Metazoa; phylum Mollusca; class Gastropoda; order Stylommatophora; family Oreohelicidae; genus Oreohelix; species Oreohelix idahoensis. The sequence continues at coordinate 89,767 of JAMPIV010003631.1, forward strand.
CATCTCCAGGATCTGTTCTCCCAGAATAGTCTGATACCTTTTTTCTTCTCGTGAAATCACCATGGTTTTTGTTTTGGAGTTGCTGATGACAATTCCTCTCTTCTCCAGCTCTTTCTTCTAGACTTGTAGGTTGAATTAAAGATGTGCCTCTGATTTAGCAATCAGGGCAATCGGCAAATGCCAGCTCTGAAATACAAACCTGTTTCATCTTCCAGTCTCCCACCGAATACTTATTTGTTCTCTCCTTACATGCCTTGATGACATCATCCACGAAGTGTATAAAATGACATTATGGGAGTTCCATAGCAAATAGCACTGTAGATAAGTGAAGTGTTAGAGACTTCACCTTACTAGGTCCATCATCGAGAGGTGGGGACGACCAGTTCCCTTCCTCTCTGCCTGTACCTTCCCTAACTCAAAGTCAGGTACCCATTTACAGCTGGGTAGACTGGAGCGTGTCGGTACCGTGATTCGAACCCGACACCTTTGCAGCGAGAGACCAACGCTCTAACCACTCTGTCATTCGGAGGCTGTATGAAAAGATAAGGTGAAAGGATATCTCTGTCTGTCTTACACCAGTGGTGTTTTTGAACTCTTATATGACTTATGGTTTGCCGTCCTCATATAATTTCTGAAAGTCGCGTAGAAGCTCTGTATAGCATGCATTCTTCTTTTTCTTCTTTGATCCTTAGCTGCCGACCGTCAAAGCAGTCAGTGGCCATCACGCCTAGTGGAGTCTTGTAGGGCAACAACAAATTGATTCCACTTTGCTCGGTCGATGGCCATCCTTCGTACAGTGCCCCAACTCTGGTTCATTCTTTGCATCTCAGCCTCCACAGTTCTCCGCCAAGTTGTTTTTGGTCGGCTTCTCTTTCGTTTTCCTTCAGGGGTCCATAGCATAGCTGTTCCTGTGATGGCATTAGAGGTACTGTAATTTTTTTTGTTTCTTTTTGGCCAAGCAGTCCCAAAGTTTGCTCCAGAGGACCTTGTCAAACACATTCTCCAGATCCAAGAAACAAAGATTCATCTCACCTGTATACTCAAGGGCCTTTCCACTCAGCTGTCTGAGTGTGAAGATAAGGTCTTGAGTACTTCAGTTTGCTTTGAAGCCCCGTTGGGCCTCATCCATTTGTGGCTCAGCTAGGCGTCTGAGTCTTTGCTCCAGGATTCTAGAGTAAATTCTACCAGGATCACTTAGAAGAGATACGCCTCTATAATTTCCAAATTGTTGGCTGTCACCCCTTTTGAAAATGGGTGTTATGATCATAATCTCCCGATCCTTTGGTAAAATCTTGTGGCCCCAGGCTGCCAGTTGGACCATAGGAGTAATAGGTCGCCTGCTGCACCCATGTACTTAGCCATTTCTGGTGGTTTACCATCATGTCCTGCTGCTTTGCCAATCTTGATTTTCTCCAGTGCTGCCCTCAGTTCTTTCATCTTAATGCCATCATTGCCACCATTGGTTCCTCTTCTGTGAACGTGCATATCATTTCAGAGGCTTAACCTTGCTCACCACCAAGGAGCTCTGAGACATATTCTTTCCATCTTTCCATTACTTCCTTCGGGGCAGTAAGCAATTTGCCTTGCTTGTCTTTTATGAATTTAAGAGGGCACTGTTTTTCCTTTCACATGTTCTTTAGGGTCTTTATTGCAGAGTACTTTAATAGGACTGTTGCAGTACTAAAGCAGTGAAGGCACAAGAGGCTGATCAATCAGCACAGGAATTGTTGCAAACTGTTATTGTGGCATATATTCTTCTCATGGCATGAAGTGAAGATTAGAATTGGCAGACATGGCGTGTGTGTATAGATAAGGCATCATACGCGAATGGGTGTAAGTTCTTGACCAGCTAATCACATTGTACACACCCTTCATACCACATGCAGAAGTCATGGAGCATTGAAACAATATTTGCATTTCCAACGATTTATTACGATAACATCACATTGACATCAAACAAACGTTCTGTCATTAGGACAAGGTTCAAACACATCAACATCATGTAGATAACATCAGTTCACTGCTTCTAGTACCACAGAGACTGGCAAAATTAGGCCGCATAAGTGTCTGGCTCCCAAATGTATAATATTCTCTGTGTTTTCCTCTGACAAACAAGTCATATAATTCTTTGCCAATATAACAATATCAATATTCTCATAAACTCTCCTCCGCTCCAGGAGAAAGTCACCTCAATGTTAGCCTACCATCTTGGGCTGGTAGCATCATATTCTCTGTGTTCCCTCTGACAAATAAATCATATAATTCTTTGCCAATATAACAATATCAATATTCTCATAAACTCTCCTCCGCACCAGGAGAAAGTCACCTCAATGTCAGCCAACCATCTTGGGCTGGTAGCATCATAATACAAAGTTCTTGGCTACAAAAAATAGTTTAAAGGGTATTTTTACCTTCACTGTCATCCAAGAATAAAACACAAAACGTACGCCATCCTTGGCTCTCAAAAATGTGTCAGAATTATAACAAGGGAAAAATCTCAAACATTTTTATCACACAGAGGACTTTGTTCCCCGTTCACACTGTCAAAGAGACATCCCCTGAACACCCTCTCAGCTCAGAGCGCCCAGGCCGACTGTCACGAGATACAGTCTCCCGGTCCCGCCAAACCATCACGCATGCGCGAATAATCGCGTGACGTGAGTTTAGCTCACACGAGAACAATCTGCAACGTCCTCGTAAACTGTTCTAGAAAAATCTTCGAACAGAAAATCTTAAATGAACAAATGGCAAGTCAAGGGAGATAACAACTAAATCAGACCTGTACCAAAAAGTATTACAACCTGTTAACTCCCTTAGACCATATAAAAAAGTTTACATCCCTAGCTTAAGACAAACAGACTTTAACAGTCTTGTAGAACAATTTTTTATTTTCATGAGCATCTTTTTCTAGCTTTTCTCCAAATTCTTCTCAGGATTTCTGCTAGCACCTTATTCTATGCTTTTGTTCTAAACATTACATATTCCCTATATTTCTCTGTTTTTCTTGCTGTGTTATTAGCTATTAAGTATGGTTTCCATGCCTTTTTCTTTTCTCTTATTTTCTCTAATTTCTTCTGTCCACCAAGGTGTCCTCTGTTCCTTCCTCCCAAGTCGGACTTCACTACATGCTTCTGCTGCAGCTGCGTTTTTGATGTCCTTGAATTTAAGCCAGAGGGTTTCCAGGTCATCAGGTAGTTGTTCAATGTTTCTCACTGTTGTAGCAATAAACCCCTGATACCTGGTCTTAACGTCTGGCTCTCTTAGCTTGTACATCTAAATACTCATCTCTCCTGCTCGATTACTTTGTTTCTTGCACGATGTTGTTCTTTTAATTGTCAGCAGGTAATGATCACTTCCAATCTCTGGCCCTCTCCAGACTATAGCATCCCGCATATACTCGAATGAGCTCTTCTTATCAATGGCATAGTCGATGATGGCTGATTTATCATTTTTGGTTTATATCTGGGGTATGTATGTATGCGCTTATGGGGGAGCTTTGTGTTCGTAATGACAAGGTTTTGCTCTGTGCAGAATCTAAGGAGTCGCTTTCTATTGTCATGTAATGTATCTTCTCCATACCTTCCGATAACTCCATCCCATCTAGCATGATTATTTCCAACTCTGCCATTGAAATCTCAGAGGAGGATAGTTTCATTCAGACAGTCGCCCACTGTCTTTTGAAGCGGCTCGAAGAATTCTTCTTTGACTTCCGCTCGTTCATCTTCATTTGGCCCATACACAATGAAAAAGTTGACTATGATTTCTCCTTTTAGGTTTAGCTCCATAATGCACTCCGAGACTAAATTCCATCCTATAATGCTATCTGTTTTTTTTAAAGCCACAATACAACCCACATTCCCTTTAGCTCTTTTGGCTGTTGGGACTCTACTATAGATCAGTATGTCTCCATTGAAATCCACAAATCCTTATCCCTTTTCCATGATCCAAATCGTCGTCCGTAATTCGTGCCATTTCGTCGCCTGATCAGTCCGGTTTATTCTCTGTCGTTTCTTGTAATGTGTTTTTAAGGCAAACATATGATTTCCCTGCTGTGCTTTTTGTCACAAGATGGATTTTGGGGCGAACTCTTTCCGTTCTCTCTGTCACTACGGCAGTAATCAGTTATTTTTTTTGTACTGATTTTATTGCGATTTTTTTCCGAGTCGCACCCTTTTCTTTCTCTGTCCACTGTAGCAGATATTTTATATTTTCCTTCTTACACTCCTCTCACTGATAAGTCACCACGTCTGTTTGTTACCCGTCCCTTCCCTGAACATTTGAAGGAGCGGCAGAGATAATATTAACGACAGGCATATTCTCGTGTACCCAACCTTGGCCGCTACCGATTAACACTAAATCGCCAGCGTATTTGTCTAATTACTGATAAGGCCAGGGTACGCGACAGATAAGAGATTACATGTCTGAGTTACACATTTTGGACAGACAAGGATGACTTAATCACTTCCTGTCAAACTTGCTATGACAAGATTACTTTAGATAGTAATACATTGTCATATTAGTTTACATACGTGTTGGTGAGTTCGCCTGCCAGGGATCGGAAATTTTAATGCCATATACGGAAGACTTGACCTCTACATTATGTTCAAAATGCTTCCATGTATGGAATATTTTTAAATTCCCCCCCCCCCAACCTTTTTGTTTAAAATGATTGGCACTTTCTTAGCTTCGTCACAAATAGATGCGGGGGCATGACAGTGGATATAACCTGACACGTTTCAGTGTTAAGACTGTGAAGATCGCTTGCCAAGATGACACAACCAGACCTTGCCAGAGTGAAGTCTAGAATTCAGAATTCCATTTTATCATACCGGACCTGTTATTGGAGTATTTATCAGGACTTACAAAACAGCTCAGGAAATCTCTATCATTTTAAATAAGGAAATCCGGAATATCTGAGGAAACTAAACACACGAAGTCAGAGAGGGAATTAAAGTTAAAATTAACGACCCTAAGTACACGTATAAAAACGCATCGGCTAGTGCCTTAACTTCATTCATCTGAGCAAAAAGTCTGTGTGCCAGGAAGTTGTCATTTTACATTCTATATTTTCATTACTAACATGTGAACTAATATGTATATATTACCATGTGAATATTAATATGTGAAAATCGCTAGTGGATGTCCCAGTCATTTGAGGCTGGCAACCTCAGCGCATAGAATGATGATTTCATGAACCACCACTGCACGGGCTGGCGACTGCTTTATTGCTAGTCTCTTAAAGAGAGCTAAAAAAGCATAAGTAAGTCCCAAGTTCCATATGGAGCAGGGAGGGAAAGATGAAAGAAATGATGTACATTTTAATTATAATACTTATAGTTTCAAACCAGTGCAAATGTCAATGTTGAACAAAGTCTGGAATGGAATTCACAATTATACGTCGGATTTGTGGACTACGAAAAGACATTTGACAGTGTAGACAGAGACTCACTTTGGAAATTGATGAGGCATTATGGAGTTCCCCTGAAGATCATTAATTTAATAAAGAAAACATATGAAGACATGACATGAAGAGTTCTTCATGAAAGACAACTTACAGAACCGTTTAGGATAAGAACAGGAGTGCGACAGGGACCCCTCTTGTCTCCATTTCTTTTCTTATTAGCAATAGACTGGGTTATGAGAACATCAACAACACACAACAGAAATGGAATCCAGTGGACTCTGACTAAGCAACTGGATGATCTGGATTTTGCTGATGACTTGGCTCTTCTGTCCCATACCGTAATCAGATGAAGGACAAATTGAAAACACTCGATGAGAGGTCACAGCAATTCGGTCTGAAAATACACAGGGAAAAGACAAAGATAATGAGAATAAATGCAGATAATGAAAACAGGGTTGAACTTGAAGAAGCACCAATACAAGATGTAGAATCGTACACATATCTTGGCAGCAATATAGACAAAGTTGGAGGGACAGACAATGATATTAAAATAAGAATACAAAAAGCAAGAGGAGCTTTCATTGTATTGGGAAATATACGGAGATCAAGAAAAATCGGATCCAATACGAAAATAAGAATCTTCTACTCAAATGTGAAGTTGTTGCATGGTGGTTTGCTCTGAACAATGTTCCATGTGTTATGAATAAAACAATTATAAAATTCTGGCCATTGTTTTCTTCCTTGATATGTTAGTTTTAGTGCATCGTGCCTTTGATGGAAGATTAAGCGAATGCTGGGGTGGAAGATTCCAAACAATACTTGAACTTTGGAATACGATTGATTTGATAAGTCATTTCATTGAGTCCGTACATTTAATTCACATGTACACATTTCAAATAGGGACAGAACATGAGTCATGCATAAATTAATCAATGGCGTAGACTGCTGTTTTTACGTGTCAATGTCCGTTTAAGGATACAGAGCAGTAATTGTCGTCAGAACATCACAGCTATATGCACGCGCAGCTAGACATGGCTACCTGCCGACAGTGAGACTGCGAGTCTGAATATATTCATACGAATTTGACGATTATTCTTCTCCTTCTGAGAATTCTAGTTAAAATACTAACCTCCATAAATTTCCCTCTCATAAAGAGTTCTAGGACTGACCCTGGTCCATCAAAAAATACACATATAAATGGCTATATCATGCCATTGCATTGGAAGGTTAGAACAACGCAGCTATTCAGCTTGGCGGTCAAGTAACAAAGGGTAGCGTTTCTTAGTTACCGACTGTGTCCTAAACAACGCTATACACGTCATAATCGATCGTGTATGGAGCGTTCAAAATTGAAACCTCTATCGCAATATATTAAATGCCTTAACCTCTTACAAATCATTTAAATTTCTGAGACATGGAGAACAACAAAGACAACAACTAAAAAGCTACAGACTTTTATAAATGGGTGCTTGCGTAGAATAGAGGGATGTTAACATATTCACTTTAAAATTAATGGAAGTTTCAAACTTTTCAATTCAGTGTAAACATAAATGAAAACGTATTCAAATTATATTGTGAACACTTTTCAATCAGTGAAAATTTAAAGGTAAACATATTCTATCTGTACTATTAACCTTTTCATTTAAATGTAAAGTAACTATAAAAGCTATTCAATTTAAATGTAAAGAAAGTTTTCTCTCGAGGGATTAAAGTTAAATCTCATCGAGCGAAAATTCTGAGTAAATGGGATGTTAGAACAGGAGAAAGGGGAAACATAAGTATGTGTCGGGAAATGCAATACTCAGGAGAGCGTTTCGTTTCTATTCTTTTGCCATAGTTGTTGGTGGTGGTACCAGTTAAAGGGTACTATCTCTGAAACAAGAAGGGAACAGTGGTCTAAGCTTTAAGACGAGGGACCAACTTTCTATCTCCCTGACACTCCTGGGAACTAGCTGCACCCTACATCCTTGACCAGCTACGAGCGTTTTCAGTGATCTGTCCATCAAGAACCACCCCAGCGGAAGCAGAAACAAACACTGGCAGCTAAGTGCAATATATAAGCTGCCAAAGTGAACTTTTTCATAGGATCTACGATCAATCAATGATGAACTCTTTCTTTTAAATTATTCAATTATTTTCAAACTGTTAAAACTTAAGTGATTATTAAATTTTGTTATTTGTAATTTTACAAATTTAACTTCGATTTAATCATTTTACATGTACTGCATGTTTGTCTCAGTCAATTTACTAAACACACTCTAAACAGAGCTATAACAGAATAATAAGAATTCCACTGAGTAAATCAGAGGTGGGGGCTTGAACGAGCTATGATCAATCATTGCTTAATTCTTCACAAACGTTGTCCGCAGATTCTAGAAGTAACGCGCTCAGCCAATGCAGCATTGTTTTCGCTTATCTGAATATCTTGTGAACACTCCATTGAGATAGAAGTGTCATTACCCTTCTATTTACAAATCTGCCAAGAGTAATATTGTGCGAAGGTAGACACCTTTGAAGCCTATGTTAGATACTCTTGAGTTTTGGCCACTGTTGGGCCACTACTGCAAAGCAGGGGCGGCAATACCGTCACACCTTTGCAAAGTGGAACTGCATCCGTACAGCCTCAATGCATGCCGTCCATCCTCACTTTTTTTCAGCCGGGCTTGAGACCAACCTAGGGAGAGTTGAGAAAGTCATACTTATTTCAACACACCAACACAAAACCTATCGTTTAACCTATGAGAATGAGAAAAAACAAACGTACTGGCCTAGTCTTACCGTGACCCCGACGCCTCGTTGAAGACCAAGGTCCAGCTCGCGGCTATCTCTTGCTGGGGGTCGGGGGCCTTGCACGACTAGGATCAGAGCTGGTTCCTCCCCATACGCCGTGGTAGAAGACGAAAGCTTGGGCGAGGAGTTAGGTCGGATGTGTAGTTAAAAGCTGGCATCCTCAGCACAGAGATCGCCATCTGTGCGTCCTTGTGGCAGCTGGTACACGCCCATAGCTCACTCAATAAGCCACACTTATTCATCGATAAGCCTGCTTTTCAATTAGGGATTATGCTGCTCCAGCTACCCCTTGCTCAGTCTTAAATGTATGATAAGTCTGGGTCAAGTAATACAGAATGGAGCCAGGTGTCATTCATCATTCCCTTCAGCTCCCCAAGGAGCAGAAGCCTTCAACAAACACATGTCTTCTTGTCACATGCCATTACCTCAAGTTGTCTCCACGTTCTCATCATTGTCACCTATGTCTCCAGCGCTCTTTTCCATGTGCTTCTTTGTCTACCTCTGCCTCTCTTGCCCTGGGGGTTCCAGAAAAAGGACTGCCTTGTAATGCTATCATCCAGTTTTCTCAGTGTGTGTCCTTTCCACCGCCATCGTCTTCTTCTCATCTCTTGTTCCACTGGCACTTGTCTGGTTCTTATCATAATTTCCACATTGGTAACCTTTTCATACCATTTTAATCCTTCTACATCTGTATTGTACGCAAGCATCCATTTATGAAAGTCTCTTGATCTCCATATATTACCTAGTGCAATGAAAGCTCCTCTTGCTTTTTGTATTCTTATTTTGATATCGTAGTCTGTCCCTCCAACTGTGTCTATATTGTTGCCAATATATTTGTACGATTCTACATCTTGTCGTAGTGTTTCTTCAAGTTCAACCATGTTATCATTTCCTGCATTTATTCTGATTATCTTTGTCTTTTCCCTGTGTATTTTCAGACCTAATTGCAGTGACCTCTCATAAAGTATTTTCATTTAGTTTTGCATCTGATTACGGTTATGGGACAGTAGAGCCAAGTCATCGGCAAAATCTAGATCATCAAGATGTTTAGTCAGATTCCACTGGATTCCATTTGTTGTGTGTCTTCGATGTTTCCATAACCCAGACTATTGCTAGTAAGAAAAGAAATGGAGACAAGAGGCATCCCTATAATACTCCAGTTCATATCCCAAACGGTTCTGTAAGTTGTCCGCCATGAAGAACTCTGCATGTCATGTCTTCATAAGTTTTCTTTATTAAATTAATGATCTTCAGGGGAACTCCACTCACCCGTGTGTTACCGGGGTCCGAAAGGGCAGCAGAGAATAGTAACACTGTTCAGTACCAAGCATGTGATAGAAAGCGATTAAACTTCAACAAACACAGGTCAACAAAGGAGCCAGGTGTAGTTCGTTGGAATATTTTTTCTTTGTTTCTTTTCTTTTTTTTATGTATTGACATTGTGGGTTTAAAAAAAAATGTCAGTCTTGTTACGCTTCTCCTTTTCATGTGCAAAAACGCGGTGAGTGCTAAAGAATGGCTTTTCATGAACTTATAAAAAAAAAATTAAAAGAGTAAAAGCAGGTTTGTTGCATCAGTCATACAGGCTGATATTTAGATAAAGCATTTTAAATTATGAAGACAAAATTAATCAGTTATTGTTATCCACAAATAAAAAGAGGCGTTGAATGCTAAAGAAAAAAACTGTGTAGTGAAAAAACAAAAATGTGTCAGTGATTGTTACCGATCGACAGAAATAAAAGTGATTTTTTTCCAAACATTTTATATACTCGTGTATATATATATATATATATTTTAAAATATTTTAAATTCTATATAAAAGTTATTTGATGCCAACATTTTTTGTGAAAGTGCGTGGATTTGTTTCAAAGAATGTTCCCTGATAAAAAGTGTTTTTAGCAAAAACTTTCAAGTTTTCATGATTTGTTCCTCTGGTGAGAGCGACATAGAGCTGGCCGTGTCCGAAAACAGATTCAGGAAGGAAAACTCCTACGTGATCAAAAGATTGTCTAAATCGAAGTTAAATTTGTATAAATACAAATAACAAAATTTAATAATCACTTCAGGTTTTAACAAGTTTAAAGAATTGAAGAATATTTTATGAAAAGGTTGTCATCACTGTTGTGATGGAATTTAACTGGATAAAGAAGGTCACTTTTGGCAGCGGATATTGTGCACTGAGCTGCCAATGGTAGTTCTCCTCCTGCTAGGTTGGTTGTTGGTAGACAGTATCGCTGTTTCCGCTCGTTCCTGGTCAATGTTAAAAGTGCGTCACGTTCCTAGAACGTTAAGGAGTAACGGCAAAGTTGGTCCTTCGTCTTAAAGCGCAGGGCACTGTTCCTTTATTGTTCCAGAGATAGTACCCGCCAGCTGGTACCACCACCAATAACTAAGATGAAAGAATAGAAGCGAAACGCTCTCCTAAGTATTGCGTTTTCCGACAAATAGTTATGTGCCCCCCTATTTCTATTTCACCATCCCATTTAACTCAGAATTACTCGATGAGTATTAAACTTAAGCTCTCGAGAGAAACCTTTCTTTACAATTAAATTGAACAGTTATATATATTGATTTTTACATTTAAACTGTTTGAAAAGTGTTCACAATATAAATTGAATATGTTTTCATTTATTTACACTGATTGAAAAATTTGAAACGTCCTTTAATTTTAAAGTGAATATGTTTTCGTTTACATTTATACATATTGAAAATGTAGATATTATACTTAGAATGTACATCATTTCTTTCATCTCCCCCCCCCCCCCCCCCTTGCTCCATATGGAACGTGGAACTCTTTATGCGTTTAGTTCTCTTTAAGAAACTAGCAATAAAGCAGTCGCCAGCCCGTGCAGTGATGGTTCATAAAATCATCATTCTATATGCTGAGGCGGCCTCAAATGACTTGGAAATTCCTAGCACTTTTCACACAATAAATTCACATGGTAATATATACATATATGTTAGTTCACATGTTAGTAATGAAATATAGAATGTAAAATCACAACTTACGCCAATCTTGGCTCACAGACGTTTTTGCTCAGATGAATAAGTTAAAGCACTGGATTAGGTCTCTTACACATGTACTTGGGGTAGTTCATTTAGCACTAAAACTCCCTCTTTGACTTTGTGTGTTCAGGTTTCTCAGAGTCCGGTTCCTTATAAAAATGGATTTCCTTGGCTGTAATAAGTCGTACAAGGTGTTCCCAAAAAAGTCCGGTCTGATAAATGGAAATCCTGAATTTTCTTCTGGCAAATCTGGTTGTTCTTGGCAAGCGATTCCTCAAAGTAAATTTTCACAGCGAAGGAACACTGAACACACGCCAAGTTATATTCACGGTCCTGCCCCGCTCTGTTTGTTATGGAGCTCAAATGATCAGCCAATCTGATTTGAATATTTTGCATGACTCATCTAGTGCAAAATTTCAAACATTGCTTTTCTGAAAATGGGCTGTAAATAACCGATTGCCCTGTGTACGAACTCACAAACATGTCGTTAAACTCATACGACAATGTGTATCAGATGTAACACTTATTACTTTCTTACAGAGTAATGTCGTGGAAAGGAAATGATTATATCATACGTGTCCGTCCTAAATGTGTCGCACAGACGGGTAATCTTGTTATCTGTTGCCTGAGCAAACGAAAGCAGACTACGGGCGAGTAATTTTATCACCCGATCCAGCTTGAGCAAACAGAATCATGCGAAACTGAGCAAACCCACATTGGTTTTCACCTGCTCTAATCTCAGCAAATCTGTGCCGCATCAAGCAAAATGTGATTATTATCACCTACAAGGAGTGTCAAAATGATTTGACAATATCAAATATCTGCTACTTAGCAGAGAAAGAAAGAAAGTGCGACATTTGAAAGCACGCAATAAAATCCGTACTGCCATAGTGAAACAGAGATTAGGAAGAAGAAGGGGTCGCCCCAATCCATTGTGTGACACCACCTCTGAGCTGAGGATGCCAGCTTTTCACTACGCATCCGACCTAACACCTCGCCCCCAGCTATAGACTGTCACATATTTATTATATTGGTGCCACTTGACTTGAACAGTAAAAACTAAAGCAATTAAAATATAATTTAAGAGAACATATGAAGTTACGGATATAAAAATACATTTTAGCATGGAAAAAATTAGCAAATGAAATGACATTACAAGAACTACCTATAACTGCACAGCTAAGATAGTGGCAGTACTAGACAGTATAAATTGTGGATCTCAATTGGAAATGTAAAAACGGGATATTGACTTTTACACACGCATTAGTACAAAAAAACCAGTTCGCCAAATCTCTACATATATAACAGGCAACGTCTGTCTGTCTGTCTGTTACCTCAGAACTCGAGAACAGCCAACCGATTTTGATGCGGTTTTCTTCAGCGTATTTGACATTTCTCTGGAAATCTTTTAAGTTATAAATCATCATGGTACAACATCAGGAGACTGAGCAGTGAAGAAAAAACAAAAACTCCAAATATTCTTATCTCACTCTTATCTCAAGGGATGTAAACACTCTACCGTTGACCCTTATTATGGGTTAACACCCTTAGCTTACAAACTTTATAAGTCATAGATTTTTCTCCCTTTACGTTAAATTTACAAGTGCGTTGCTTTCTGTTATGCAAATTTTCTAAACAATGAATTCCAACAAGCACTCCCTATCACACCTGTGAGGGAATGAAAGTTTGAATAATACTCAGCTATGTAGAGTTGTTCACGATACGCTTCTAAGAATACGTTACATTCACTAAATTTGCTCTGAAAAACGTTTTGTGAGCGTGTGTGTACGTATGTGTGTGTGATGGGTACATTATTGTTAAAAAAATTTTTACGCTTTGTGGGCGTGAGTGTGTGTATGTGTGTTTGATGGGTACATTATTTGAAGAAAAAAAACATTTTTCTTTTCAAACTGGAAATAATCCTAATGTCTTTAACATTATTCGATAGCAATTTAATTATGCCCTTTCATCAAGAGAAATTGAAAAATTATAACATATGGGTGCAAGTATAAATTTGTATGTGAAGGAGTGGTTTTATACTTGTACTAACGGTCATTCCCGGCCTAGCCCGGTTCCATGTCGGAATGGGTGCAAGTCGGATTTGGTTGCCACTCAATTTATGGCATGATGATCAAGGTGTTGTGTGTAATATTTCTAAACCGAGCGCCATAGCAAAATTGCTGCAAAAGCGTTCGCTCAATGTGTTGGACGAGAGCACAGTGTCGCATAAAAGTTCTATCAAAGACCTAGATAGGACTTTGAAAGATATAAGAGGCAACAACCGACTATGGGTGGTGTGATCGTATTATTTGCAGGCAATTCTAGGCAGACTTTACCCGTATCCCAAGAGGTACATGGGCAGACAAAGTGAATGCGTGTTTAAAAGAGATCTTTTATTTCGCCTGACGTTGAAAAACTATCCCTCTCTAAGAATATGCGCGCTCAAATTTTCGGGAACGTCGATATGTCTCTCTTTGCAGATTTCTTGTTGAAAGTAGGAAACGGAGACTTGCCTGTCCAGGAAGGGCAAATCAGTTAGAATGATACTCAGGTATGTACAGTTGTTAACGATATCCAAGAGTTGATCAATTTTATTTATCCGGTCACAATAAATTTACGAAGTAAATCTCCATTATGGTTTCTTCTTCTTCTTCTTCCTCGTTCGCCTTCAGACTTCCACATTTATGACTCTAATAAAGGCAGCAGTCAACTCAAGGTTCCCGACATCTCCAAACAGTTTTTCGTTGACAGAAGTAGGTTGTTGCCATATGCTACCCCGTTCATTACTGTAGGTTGGGCAGTATTGCAGCCGGTGTTCGACTGTCATCGGGCTGGTACCGCAGGTGCAGAAATCTGTTGCACCAATTTTGTATTTGTGGTACAGATGGTATCTCAATCTGTTGTGCCCAGTGCGCAGTCGAAAAATGATGACCTGTTCTTTTCTGGATAGTTTAAGGAATGAGCTATTTTGGCATCTAAAAATGATACTGCAACTAAAATAAATAATCTTATATTAGATCATTTTGACTCTCCTTCCCATACGTACAAGTTCGTTTATACCACCTTGGACGAACAAGACTCCGTACATTACCCAGTCGAGATTTCAAACTCTTTAAATCCTTCAGGGTTACCGTCTCAGGAAGTATGTTTAAAAGCTGGTGTACCAATCATTTTACTCCGCAATCTTAGACCGCTCAAACTGTATAATGGCACTTGACTCCAAATTACATCTTTGAAGAACTACATAGTGAAGGCCACCATCCTGACAGGTTGTGGTAGTAGGTAGAAAGTCTGCATACCAAGAATCCCTATGATTCCTTCCGATATGCCGTTCAATTTTAAGAGACTTAGATTCCCTATAAAAGCCTGTTTTTCAATGACCATTAATAAAGCACAAGGTCAAACGCTTCACATGGCCGGCGTCGACTTGAGCGATGAGTGCTTCTCACATGACCAACTGTATGTGGAATTTTCCCGAGTTAGCACACCGGAACACTTATACGTGTTGTCACCAAGTTACTTTACTTCCAATGTCGTCTACAAAGAAGCCCTTACTTAAATGTTTTGCGTTAGAAGCACACTTCAATACAATAGTACAATTGAAACCCAAAAAAAGTTAAACCTTCCTAAAACGATTCGCACCAAACCCGACTTGCACCCATTCCGACATGGATCCGGGCTAGGCCGGGTATGACCGCAAGTATTTAATAAGTTGTGTAAAGGAAAGATGGACATCAACGACCTTCTAAGTTACGGAACAAAAGAAGTTACAAGGGAAGCAGACAGCAGTTGTTATATTTATTGCTCACTTCAGAGTTGTACAGTTAGCAAACTATAAAGCAAATATGAACACTACTGTACATTTCTAATTTCCGTGTATCTTCATATTAATAGAAATGAATTTTGTTAACACAAGAAGCTAAACAAGTTCCTTATATTAATAAACACACAGGCAAATCATGTTATCTTTCACATCATCTGCTCCAGTTACTTCAGACATTTATGCCACTGTGCACGGCCCTTTTGGCAATGCTGAAGAGCGTGCTGAGTGCTGGAGTAGAACTCTTGCTGTTGTCACAAAGGATATATTTCATCACGATCTTGTCAGCGATGTAGTTGGTAAAGGTCACTGTTGCTTTGGTCTGGACCATCAACTCAACGTAGGTATAAATTCCAGTCTGTTGAATGCTGTCAACTCGCTGTTGTGACACAGGGACCCATTTGTCCAGCTCGCCCAGTATGGCCAACGGTATCGCTAAAACGGGAGTTGGTATTCAATCCATTCGTTTATGCTAGAGACAGATTCGCTAGTTCAAATCAAATAAACTGTACATCTTTCGGCATCATCATTATTATCCAACAGTCCTTTATTTCAAGGTAGTGACACAGGTCACAATCCAACTGTACCGTAACTTGCAAGCCTACAATGTGTACTTACGTTAATTAGCAACACGACGCTTATCTCCCACCAATTATTAAGTACACAAGTAGAATATTTTAGTTTTATATTTTAATATCACTGTTTTCATAATTACCAACCAGCATCCTGAGCTTCACATGCCTTCACAAATTTCAGGAAATTGATGATGATTATAATATTAATGAATCGTGATGGAAATGATTTGTTTTTAAATACATTTGACATTATTTAACAATATAACATTTGTAATTTTTAAACTTCCTGTCGCCAACATTTAAATAATACAACGTGTTATTTTGAGTAAAAACTAGGCTGATCTGTCATCATTCAGGTGTTCAATTTTGTTTCTTTCATTTAGTAGAGGGATATTTCTTTTTTGCCGAACCCTGAAAATATATGGACATTTAAAAAAAAAAAATAATTAGAGTTTCGAATAAAACACACAATTAACTTTTTTAAATCTCATTTCTGTACATTTAGAATAATTTCATTCATTTTGGTTTGAAAATGAAAAAAAGAAAAGAAACTGTAGCAGTGGAGTAGTCAAAATTTTGTGTGCTCCGGGGTCGCTCCAGCTCTGGGTAAAAACGTGCTGCTTCACTGCTTCGAGATTCAGCTCTGGGTAAAAACGTGCTGCTTCACTGCTTCGTGCTCCAGCTCTGGGTAAAAACGTACTGCTTCACTGCTTCGTGCTCCAGCTCTGGGTAAAAACGTGCTGCTTCACTGCTTCGAGCTTCAGCTCTGGGTAAAAACGTGCTGCTTCACTGCTTCGAGCTTTAGCTCTGGGTAAATACGTGCTGCTTCACTGCTTCGAGCTACAGCTCCGGGCTCCACTGCTAATTTGTTCTTTGCATTTGTTTAATCTGCCACAATCAACTATCAGTTTGTTTTTATTTGTTGGAACTAAAATAATACATAATGTTCTAAAGTGTGCTTTTAGGTTACAGATGGATGGATGAACGGAAAAATGAATGCATGCTTGGATGGATGGATGAACCAATGAAGGAAAGAATGGATGAAGGAAAGAATCAAGAAAGAAGAAAATAAAAAAATGAGGGGAAAATTTAAGAGCGAACAAATAAAAGAAGGAAGGGGAGAAGACGGAAGATAAGAGGGAGAAAATAATAGAGAAAGAATTAAAAAAGGGAAGGAGAAAAGAAGGGAGAGTAAGAAAGGAAGGAATGGAAGATCAGATAATGGAAGTACAAGAAGAGAAATATTGAAGGAAAGAATCAGGCGAGAGAAAAAAAGCAATGGAATAACGAATGGAAGTAAGAGAGATAGAAAGTGATAAAGGAAATAAGGGAGGTAGGAAGGAAGAATGAAATGAAGGAAAGGAAGAGACAGGAAGGGAGGTAGGAAGAAAGGAGCGAAGATGGAAGGAAGGTATAGAAATAAGAACGAAAATAATGGATAGGATGAGAGGGAAAGAATTAAGAAAGAAGGAGAAGAGGAAGGAACAAAGAAATCAAGGAAAGGAAACATTGAGAAAGGCTGCAAGAGACGACGGAAGAAGGAAGGAAAAGAAGGATGAAGGGAATAAGAAATAAAAGGAAGTTTGGGAAGGATAAAAGAAGAGGATAGAGGAAGAGGTAACTAAGAATGAGGGACAAAAGACGGGAGAGGAATAGAATGAAGGAAGAAAGGAAAAAAGATAGTAGAAGGGAAAAGATTTGTGGAGTTTGGAAGGAAAGGAGGGGAGAACGAAGGAAGACAGGTGAATGTAATGAATTAATGGAAGGGGGCAAAGGAATGAACATGTAACTGAAATAAAATAAAATACATAATATAATACAAAAAACATACGTTTTACAAATCAAAAGAAATACCATATAATTAAAAAAAAAACAGCATAAATGAAAAAAAATTCAATAAATTATTGTTTCGTTTTAGATCATATCCTGAACAGAACATAGTATTTAACAATTATTAGTAATAAACAACTTACAGGAGGTCAATGGTTTGTGTCATTTTTAATGGTTGCATCCCCTTTTAATAACAAAGGAATGTAATAATTGTAATTGTCACAGGTTCAGTAAATAATTTAATATTTGTTCAAAATCAATAACTTATATAATACCACAACTTAACTCAAAGTTTACTTATTTTATCACACTGAGTTTAAATATGTTACAGTAATTTTCTAATGTAAATATATTTATTTCAGACGTGCTTTGCAAATTTTTACAACTAGAAAAACAAACTTATTGAAATTGCTCTTAATCTTGTAAAAAAAAAAAAAGGGAAAGAATCCCGTTACACTCCCATTTCTTGACCGTCGGCACACTAGGTGTGATGTGGAAGGGTCTTTTATGTTTGGACATGCGCCCTAATATAACCATGTGCCCGGCACAAAAGATCAGTACAGTGACACTTATGTGTCATTAGATCTTTTGTGTGAAAACACGGAGGATCATTACAGTGACACTTGTTTGTCATTGGGTCGTTTTGTGTTGGGACATGCGTTTATGTTGGGCGTGTTCCAATGCGACTCATGCGAGTTAAATGCGACCTCATGCGAGGAGAAAATATGCGACCTCATGCGAGGGAAAAAAAAATAGGGGTGATGTGGTCAGCATCACGCCGGCCGCCTTAACCTTTCCAGAGTTGCTCTAGTACCCATTTGGGGCTGGATCGACTCAGGAGCCGTTTGCGGCCTAAACAAATCCCACCTCATCTGGGGATCGAACCATAGACCACTGAGCTAGGAAGCCAGTGCACTAACCACTATGCTACCGCGGCTCCCTCTTAATCTTGTGGTAAATAATAATCGTCAACTGCGTGAGGAGTGGAGGGTGGAGGTTTGGAAGAGAGAGCGTCAGACTATCCTATCGGCTGTCTTCCTCTGGTTCCATTCTAGTCCTCGGTTCTTCAAAGACTCTAAATTCTGCTGTTGACTTCTTTCCATGCCACGATGTCAAGCCGTCCAGTATTTGCTCTCTTTGTCTTCCCCTATCTCTTTTTCCTTCAATCTTACCTGTTGTTACGATATATTCCAGCTGTCATCATTTCAAAACATGTAAAATAGTGGATTGCTTCTTTCTAACTTGTGAAAAAAGTTTCCTTTGCGCATTGGCCTCTTTCATGACATCCTCATTACTCTTTTTAGCTGTCCATGGCATTTTAAACTTTTTTCAGTAAAACCACATCTCTGTGGCCTCTAGTGCCTGCCCTAATTGTTTACTAATTGTCCATGACTCACTCCCATTTGTCAGGATTGGTTCTATATAACAAAGAAGAACTCTCTTCCTTACTTCCAATGACAAAGAAA
Organism: Oreohelix idahoensis; assembly: GCA_024509875.1. Classification (NCBI taxonomy): domain Eukaryota; kingdom Metazoa; phylum Mollusca; class Gastropoda; order Stylommatophora; family Oreohelicidae; genus Oreohelix; species Oreohelix idahoensis. The sequence continues at coordinate 108,658 of JAMPIV010003631.1, forward strand.
AATACTCTTCATTTTATAGAATGTTACTTTTGCCTGAGCTATTCTGCTCTTCACTTCTGAGATGCATCTTCCATCCGTTGTTATTAATGTGCCGAAGTATTTGTATTCATCGACTTGTTTTAATACGGTTCCATTTACTTTGATAGTGCATTCTGGGGAAGTCTTTTTCTTTGAGACAACCATTACTTCTGTCTTTTTGCTATTAAGGCTAAGGCCTTTATTTTCACTTTCTATCACTATTGTTTCAACCATTTCCTGCAGCTCCTTTTCACCTTTTGCTATTAAGACTGTTTCATCATCGTATCTCAAGTTGTTTATATTATGTCCGCCTAATGATATTCCTGGCATGTCCTCTAGGGTTCTCAATATATGTTCGCTGTACAGATCGAACAGATCGGGTGACAGCACACATCCCTGCCTGACACCCTTTTTTTACTTGCTGAAAGGTTCATATTTGGCTGCTAATTCTTACAGCTGCTGTTAGTTGCCAGTATATGTTCTTTATTATCCCCAAGTCTTTACCATCAATGCTGATGTTTTCTAACATTTTGATAATTTCCTCATAGTTCACTTTGTCAAATGCCTTAGTGTAATCTATAAAGCACAAGTACAGATCTGTCTTCCTCTCTATGGCTCTTTCTATTAATGTTCTTATAATTTATATAGCATTGTTTGTGCCTTTATCATCTACAAATCCACACTGTTCATCACTGATTTCTGGTTTAATTTTATTTCTAACTCTTCTCATGATAATTCGTAATAATATTTTGGTCACATGACTCATAAGACTAATGTTGCGATGTTCTTCAAATGTTGCGATGTTCTTCAAATGGTGCGATGTTCTTCACATTCCATGGCTCCAGGTTTCTTTGGCAAAGCTATGAATATGGATTTTAGCAGATCATCAGATATTTGACCACTTTTGTAGATATCATTTAAGAGTTTTGTTATCACTTCTACTCCAAATTCTCCCAAAGCTTCGAATTCCTCTTCTGTTACATTATCTGGCCCAAGCGCTTTGTCTTTCTTCATGTGGCGCATGGCATACCCTACCTGTGCCATAAGTATTGGAGGTCCTTCACAACTGTCCTCGTCCTTCAGATCTGGTCTGTCATCATCATAAAGCTCCTTGATGTATTCTGTCCACCCTTCTATCACGTTCTCATGACCTATTAACAATGTTCCTTCTTTTGATTTCAAATAGCCAGTGACTGTTTGTGTCCTTCTGCCTGTTAACTCATTTATTTGCTTGTGCATAAATTTTGTGTCTTTTCGGTTCTGCATTTCAAGCTCTCTGCACTTCTGGTTTAGCCGTGCTTCTTTTGCTGTTTTACATTTATTTACTATGTCCTTAAATAAGAGAATAGGATTCCGAATTACAAGGCCGGTGAAAGTATTTGAGCATCTTCGAGACTCAAGAAGAAAACCCGGCTTTATAAATACAAAGAGTGGAGACCTAGGAATCGGAGCATCCGTCATAAGAGGGATTCTAAAATTACCCCAGATCAAGTGTTCGAGGCATCTAAGCAAGTTGCCTTGTCTATTCTAAACTGTGCCCGGAGATTGTTTTTCCTAGTTGGGGCGAGTTGTAACGCATATTTTACAATTTGAATTTGACATGTTTGTACTTGCTAGTGGTTGTAAAAGTTCATTCGAGGCTCGCAACCTCAGCATATGAAAATAGTATACTCCACAGCAAGCGCTGGTGATTGCTTCGTGCTAATTCTCACAGGGAATCAAAAGCAGAAGTAACCCCAGACTCCGAATGGAGCAGGGATTGAGTGATGATTACATCATCATGTGCATAGTTTATATTATTTTGTGAGTTATATGTAAACTTAATCATGTTCATTCAGGCACAAGCCGCTGTCCAGTCACATTTTTTTTTCATTAAATTAACCTAAAAATTAATGGTGATTTCTAATCATATTCCCTGAGTTATGAAGCATATTCAGGGAGTATAAAATTTCTGAGAGACAAAAACTGGGGGACGGACAGCAGGAAAGGCGCCTGATTAATATCAGAAAAACAAAGACTCAGCAGAGACGTTTGTTCCTTTTATTTCTTCTAAAGTTTGTGGTACGAGTCTGCAACACAATTTGTGGTACGCGTCTACAAGACTATTTGTGGTACGATTCTACCATTCTACAGTACAAGTCTGTGATTCAGAAGCTGGTTGTCAACAATTGACGGCTACATTTGACGGGCCTGTGAAGATAATCAGCACAGACACCAGGAGAGGTTACCCCATGCACCTTCGCTCGGGACGTACACAGTGAGACGAATTGACGAACAACAGCAGCAGTACTCATCGCTTTTCAGCTAAGTGCTAATTAAACATGCCACAGCAAAGAACATTTACATTCCTTCATCAACTATCGATGAGCAACATTTTTATATATCACATCTAACCATAACCTTATTTATCTTTAAATGTTTCATAATAATTGATAATTCAATTTATTATATTTTATTTTACAAATTCATAATTGATTCAATTAATACCGAGAGAAGTGCACACCTATAAATCAGTATTTCTTATATGTATATACATATACATATACATATACATATATATACATACATATACATATATATATCTATATATATATATATATATATATATGTATATATATATATATATATATATATATATATATATATATATATAGCGAATAGAAGAATTACTGTCAATTCAGTTGGGGGCTTGAACGAGCTAACATATAATATATCCCTTCACAAAAAGCGGAGGACAGATGCTAAGTTAACTGTGCTAAGACACATTCAGCATTGTTCTTGACTTCTGCATATCTTGTGAAACTCCAGCAAGGTAGAAGCAACATCATCCTTTTATTTACATATCTGCCAAGAGTAATCTTGTGCGAAGGTAATGTCGTGAGTTCATATTGGTGAAAAAGTAGTTGTCGCTGGGGATGACCTATGAAATGTTATCAAGAAGGTCTCTAGAAATTAGCTCGTTAAGAAAGAAACATGTGAAAATTGCTAATGGATGTCCAAGCCATATGAGACTGGCAACCTTAGCATATATAATGATGGTTTCCTGTGACACTCAGAACAAAAGCAAAGAACAAGGTGCAAGCAACAAAACGGAAGTCATGTGAAGAATTTGGAGAAAAGCTAGAAAAAGAACCAGAAATTGTTATATAAGACCCTACAGAACATGAGGAAGGAAGAACAATGCCCTCTCAAATTTATAAAGGACAAGCAAGGCAAATTGCTTACTGCCCCGAAGGAAGTATTGAAAAGATGGAAAGAATATTTCTCAGAACTCCTGGATGGTGAGCATGGTGAAGCATCAGAAATGATAACTAGCACAGAAGAGAAAACCAATGATGGTGAAGATGACATAAAGATGGAAGAACTGAAGGCAGCACTGGAGAAAATCAAGGTTTGCAAAGCAGCAGGGCATGATGGTATAACGCCAGAAATGATTAAGTACATGGGAGCAGCAGGCGACCGATTACTCTTAAGGGTCCTACAGGAAGCGTGGTGCAACAAGACCATACTAAAGGATTGGGAGATTGCCATCACAACACCAATTTTCAAAAAGGTGACAATCGACAATGTGGAAACCATAGAGGCATATCCCTTCTCAGTGTCCCTTGTAAAATCTACTCTAGAATCCTAGAGCAGAGACTCCGACGCCTAGCTGAGCCACAATTGGATGAGCTCCAGTGCGGATTCCGAGTAAACCGAACTACTCAAGACCTAATCTTCACACTCAGACAGCTGAGTGAAAAGGCTCTTGACTATAAGAGTGAGATCCATCTTTGTTTCATAGATCTGGAAAAGACATTTGACAGGGTCCCCTGGAGCAAACTTTGGGACTGTTTGGCAAGGAAGAACATTTTAGCACCTCTGATTCATGCTATACAGAGCTTCTACAAGTCTTGCAGAAATTATGTGAGGACAGCAAACCATAAGTCAGAAGAGTTCAGGACCACCACTGGTGTAAGACAAGGTGATATCCTGTCACCTTATCTTTTCATACTCCTCATGGACGATGTTATCAAGTCATGTAAGGAGAGAACAAGAAAGTATTCAGTTGGGTACTGGAAGATGAGACAGATATGTATTTCAGAGCTGGCATTTGCTGATGATGTTGCCCTGATTGCTAAATCAGAGACACGTCTCCAATCCAACCTGCAAGTCTGGAAGGAAGAGCTGGAGAAGAGAGGGATGGTCATAAGCAGCTCTAAAACAAAATCCATGGTAATATCACGAGAAGAAAGAAGACATCAGATTAAGCTGGGAGAACAGGTCCTGGAGCAGGTCGACCACTTTAAATATCTCGGAGCTATTATAGACTGAAAAGGAGGCATCAAAGAAGAGTTGGCCACTCGACAAGCAGCATCTGGGAGACTTTTTTCAGGCCATAAATCGAGGATTCCTCAGCAAGAGAGATATTGGTAAGAAAACGAAGATGGCTGTATACCGCTCCACCTATGTCCCAGTCTTGACATATGGATGCGAGTCATGGGCAATGACTACAACCCACAAAAGCCAGATCCAAACCTCAGAAATGAGGTATCTGAGGAAGTAACAAGAAGGGACATGGTCCGCAACCAGACGATACGTCAAGGCCTAAAATGCCACCCCTGCAGACCCAAGTAGAACAGTCCCAACTAAGATGGTTTGGCCATGCTGCAGAATGGGAGAAGATCGGTTACCACGACAAGAATGGGAAACAAAGACCCAGGGATCCAGACCCCCCAGGACGACCCAGAATGCGCTGGGAGGACAACATTAGACAATCTTTGAAGGACCGAGGACTAGAATATAACCAGGCCAGGAGGAAGACAGCCGATAGGATAGCCTGGTGCTCTCTCTTCCAAACCTCTGCACCTCACGGCAGAAGGGGAACGACTAAGTAAGTAAGTAAGGTTTCATGAACCACCATTGCAAGAGCTGGTGACTGCTTTATGCGGGTATCTCATAGAGAACCAAAAGCAGAGGTAGTCCCAAGATCCATATGGAGCAAGGAGTGGATGATGATAGAACCGATGTACATACTTATTATATTAATCACCTTTTAAACCAGAGCGACTGTAAAGATATTCAATATAAATGTAATGAATGTTTTCCGCTCACTTGGATTAAAATTAATGCTCAGAGAAGGCGCAGTTCTGTGGTAAATGGAGCAATGAAAAGGCAGAAAGGGGGGGGGGGCATGATTGTGTGTCAGGACACCCAATACTGAGGAAGGTATCTGTTTCTCTTCTTTCATAATACTAGTCGGTAGTACCAATTGAAAGTACTATTTCAAGTGAGAGTATAAGTGGCCTGTTGTCAACGCTAGACATCATCATCAGACGGGTTTTGAAGACGCTGGACCAGCTTCGTGATTACTCCTTGATATTTCTTGGAACGTGTCACAACCTCCGGACTTGACCAGTGACTAGAGTGCGTCAGTCCATAACCTGCAAAGAACCAAACATCGGCTGGAGCGGAAACCAACAAACGTACTGGCAGCTAAGTACAAACTTAAAAGTTGCCAAGTGAACTTTCAGACAACTCCCGCAATGTCCAAAACATCACCTTGTGATGATTAAATTTTTTTAACATGAATTATCAATTTTTACACTGTTAAATATAATTGTTTATTAAATTTGTTATTTGTATATATACAAATTTATAGTTGATTTAATCCTTTTGAGTGTACTGCACCCGTTTGTCTCAGTCACCGTAAATACACAACAGAGCTACTAACTTAAGATTTCACTGATTTAAATCAGTTGGGGACTTGAACGAGCTAAATCATACAATATATCTCTTCACAAAAGTTGTCGGGCAGATAACAAGTTAACTGTGCTAAGACACATTCAGCATTGTTCTTAATTTCTGAATATCTTGGGAATACTCCCTCAAGGTAGAAGTATCATCATCCTTCGATTTGCATATCTCTGCCAAGAGTAATCTTGTGCGAAGGTAGATACCTTTGAAGACCCACATTAGATACTCTATGTTTGGGCCCTTGCTGGACCATCCCGGCATAGAAAATGCTTAAATCCCGGGACAGATTGTGGTCTCGTCTTGGTATTAGGGAACTCGGACAAACAATTGTTGATAAATCAAAACTGGTATCCCGCCTACGATAATAGAACCTGTCTAGTTAATCCCCCTAGACTTGACTGACATAAAGGTCAGATTTACTGAAAGAATATTGTCAGAGTATATTTTTTGATAAAATTGAGCATAAATATTGATTCATAAATAACAGTAAAATAATTTAACAGCAAATAACTGAATAATTGGAAAGAAAAAAACTTTTCTGTCAAAAGGTTAATGCGAAACAAGAAGTTCACTTGCTGTAGCTAATTTGTTGTTGTGATTTGAAGTTATATTAGTTAAGTAGCAATTGCATTTTTGTGCAGCTTTGTAAACAGACTCATTGCTCAAAATGGCCGAGTCCCAATACCTTCACACCTTTTACTTGAATCTGGGTAAAGATGTAGGTTTTACTTCTGACTTTGTTCTGAATTCAGTGAGAAAACAGAAAGAGAAAGAAGACAAGGAAAGTGCAGAAAAGGAGAAAGCTTTAGAACGAGAAGAGAAGAAAATGGCCAGAGAACACGAAAAAGCCAAAACAGAGAACGAAGCCGAATAAAAGGAAAAGCAAAGGGTATCTAAGAAGAGGAATGCTGAAAAGTAGAGCGAATTCGAAAGCGAACAAACCGAAAGAGCAGAAAAGATGGAACATGCCGACAGAGCCCACGCAGTCAGAATAAAGGAACTAATAATTGAAGGAAGGAGGGTTGAACCTAGTTCCAGTGCTAGTGGGTCGGGTAGTTTTCAAGGTAGCGATGGGGGGAAACATCTCTCATTTGGTGGTGCCTAGTGCGGCTTCTTTCCCATTAGATGTTTGCTCAGAGGCTTCTGAAGAAATAGGCATCTATCTGTCTAGATTCGAATCCTTAGCAGCCACACATGGCTTAGATAGGGAGAGATACAACATGAAGCTATACTAGAGTCTGAGGGGATCAGCTTATGATGTGTTCCTCAAAATGCCCAATGAAGAGCAAAACAGCTACGAAATGCTGAAGAAGGCTTAGCTTCAGCGTTTTCAGGTGAGCTCAGAGACTTTTCGTAGCAAGTTCCATGAATGTAAGAGGCAGGAGGAGGAGTCGTTTAGGCAATTTGCTGCACGACTAGAAACGTACTTGGAGAAGTGGGAATGCCTCAGCATCTTCGATGAATCATATGAAGTGCAGCAGGAGATGATAATCTTGGAGCAGTTCAAGGACTCGCTCACCCCTGATCTGAGAGACGGTTTCTGGCGGGCACCGGGCCAAAACTCTAGAGCAGGTGGCGTTATTTTCTGATCGATATCAGAACGTCCAGTTGGTGATGACCCCAGCAAAGAGGCGCATTTACGAGAGTCACCTTAAAGAAAAGGTCCACCCTGACACTGACTCCAAGAATACGAACCATACAACACACAAAATGACTCAACAACAGCCACAGGATCGCCATAGACAGAAACAGAGCAATTCGGCCCAGTAAACTGGAAGGCTATGGTGCAAATCGTGCAAAACCGACTAGCATTTCACATCGGACTGTAAGAGGTCGAAAACAGGTCCTTATAATGTTGCATGCCTGCTGACGAGGTCAACAGGAAAACATGATCTTCAGACGTTCCAACAACACCCCAGTAATCCCTCCCCCACCCCCCAATGAGCAAGTAATTGTTGGTAATCAAACCGTACTTTGTCTATATGATTTGTGCTTAGAACACGTGCTATTGTTTCACCATCTTTGGTGGTACCAGTTAAGGGTGCTATCTCTGGAACTAAGTGTGTGGTGTAAGTGGCCTGCTGTCAACGATAGACACCATCATCAGACAGGTCTTGAAGAAGCTGCTCCAGTGATTACTTCCTGATATTTCTTGGAACGTGTAACAACGTCCAGACTTGACCATGGACTAGAGTGAATCAGTCCATAACCTGCAAAGAACCAACCATCGGCTGGAGCAGAAACAAACAAACTTACTGGCAGCTAAGAACACTATTAAAAGCTGGCAAGTGAACTTTCAGACAATTCCCTCAAAATCCATAACATCACCCTGCGATGATTACCTTTTTTAACAGAATTATTAATTTTACACTGTTAAATATAATTGATTATTACATTTGTTATTTGTATATATACACATTTATAATTGATTTAATCCTTTTGAGTGTACTGCACCCGTATGTCTCAGTCACCTTAAATGCACTTAAAACAGAGCTACTAAATTAAAATTTCACTGAATTAAATCAGTTGGGGGCTTGAACGAGCTAAATCATACAATATATCTCTTCACAAAAATTGTCGGGCAGATAATAAGTTAACTGTGCTAAGACACATTCAGCATTGTTCTTTATTTCTGAGTATCTTGTGAATACTCCCTCGAGGTAGAAGCAGCATCATCCTTCTATTTGCAATTTTCACATGGCAATAAATGCAAAATATAAAATTTAAAAATGTACAACTCACCCTAAAATCTCTTTAGGAATACTGACTCCTGGCTCAGAGAAATAGTTAAGGCAACTTGTTTAAGATGCCTCTTACACGCGGTCTGTGGTATTGCTTTACACTAGGCTCCCACTCTGACTTTGTGTTCAAATTCCTAGGATTCCAGCTTTCCGTGTTAATGTAGGTAGAGTTTTCCTGGGATATAAGTCCACAAGATGTTAAAACAAGGCCTGGTCCGATAAATGGAGTTCTGATTATATTTCTTACTCTGGCTAGATGGCTGTCTTCTTGACGATGTGAATTTCACAGTGCTCTAAATCGGCTAAAGTGTCAGATTATATTGCAACTTTCATCCCATGCACGTGGTTGTTACTATCTGACAAGGCTCCAATCAGAAGTGTTGTTTATAAACTATAGAATTTCCCAGCCAATTGTATTCAGTCATGCGTGTTATGATGGGGTTTATCCCAACAATTTCCTCATATGAATATTTTGCGTGAGTTTTTAAAAGCCACTTTCCATATAAGGAATTGTAATTTCCGTCGATTATAGGTCCTATTTACATTCAATACTCCCTACATTATCAGAAATTATGTCTTCCTAGAAACTTATTACAAAATTCTGCCTTTCAGGGGAGTGTCTATAATAGATCACCCCCTGGATAATTTACTGCCCTGTACCTGTGCAAACAAACATAAATCGTGTGACCATCTGGGTTGTGTTCTCTCCACGAGAGAAATTAAGAAGTTACAATAACCATATCAACGCTAACCAAGCTCGTGGGGCGATATTCGTGTTAATCCGGCGCGCCAATGTCTGGTACATGAGAATTTTACCAACATGACTGTTGGTCAATGTTGAGGATTCTTGCATGGTTTGCGAGCATTTTGGTTTGAACTTGATTCGGATGGTCGCACCATGTAACATCTCCACTAAATAGAATAATAAGGTTCGCGTATATCGTGGTATGATGCATTAGGCCAGTAACGGGAGTCTTTGTGTAGCCTTCGGGCATATAACAGTGTTTTAGGATTTGTGTGGTAGAACCACTAAGGATTATGTATAACCGTTAATATACAGTAGTGCTTGTAAAGCCAATACATAATAATGTGTTTTAAGGACCAGTGAGTTCAGAGTTATGTAAGGCGGTATTATTTAAACGCAATAATTCTTAGACGCGATATTCGTGAAATACGAATGCGGAGATAAAATGTAATGGTTGATAGAGCCCGGCTAGTAATGCCAAACTGAATTGACATTATAGACAGAGTGTCCATGTGTATATTAGGCAGTGACCCTAATGAAACTATTAGCAGAAATATTAATACTGCGTAAATATAATAATTATGCCAAATGCTTGGTAGATAGATTTTGTTAAAAGACATGAACGATATTTAAAACGGTTACGTGACAGACGTGCAATGTCTGATAAGATGTAGACTCTGAACTGTGATAGTAAGTGTCTTTAATGTGAAATATCCTATTGTCTGGAAATTCATGATAAACGTTGAATAATTAATAAAATGTTGTAGTCGTCCGAACGAGACTTGTTCACTGAAGGCTTTTGAAAGTTCCAGTTATATTATACGACTAATGACCGTTGACCTTCAAGGTATGGGTCAAAAGAATACAACACTCTGTCAAGACACTAAGAATTTAAATAATAAAACACTGACTGGTAAATATATATGAAGTTTAATGAAATAAACGTTTATACTCAACTATCAAAAACAACAAAGATGAATCCATTGTTGCAGCAGAAAAACGATACTCAGTGATAGACAGAACAGATGAATTAACAGTCAATAAAACGAAATATGATATTAGCCCTATCAATCTAAGAAGAAGAAAGTCTGCAATAGTCAATATTACATCACCTGTCTACTCTCTCAGCAAGGATGTTCAGGTAAACTGACACGACGAATTGTTACAGGAAGAAGTGTAAACAAGTGACTGGGAACGTATTTGTCTGCTCCTAAAATGAGAAATAAGTAGATAATGAGAGAGAAAGAGAGAAAATACGAAAAGGGGAGCGTCCAATAACGTCACAACTATTTATCAGCTGTCGTTTAGTTTCCGAACTGATATTCAGTTGTTCAGCAGTCATTTTACCAGTGCCACATTTACACTCATCGGTAGTTCCTAACTTTAGCGTGTTGAACAGATGATATCCCAATCTGTTGCTTCAAAAATGCTCAACATGTGAGAAACATAGAAAGCACACATGTGCGTCACAAGTACCATTTTCAGATAAACTCTATAGAGATACAAACAGCTGATCACTGCTTTCTTTGAAAATATTCAAGTAGACGTCTAAGCGTGTTAGAAGAAGAAGGAAATATTCTGATGACAGTGGTGTGTCACAGCACTGGCTTTTTGACATCTTGCTTCACTTTCTCTGTCAAATTTTCAATAGCGCCTGAGGGCCAGACATGTTGTTGTTGTTGAGGTCCTATGCTTCACGCGGAGCTGTAAGGTATTAATGATGATGAGTATAATTATTTATAGGTTAGGAACAGAGAAAGCGTACATGGCTGTCACCAGTACCATTCGTGGAAAAGCTCTACGGAGTTGCAAAAAGCCTCAAGTTTACTACTGTTTTCTTTGAAAATGTTCAAGTAGACTTCTGAAAGTGTACGAGGAAGATTTATAGGTATAGAAATCCTGTATTGTCATTTGCCTTACCTTTTCATATTTATTTGTTTAATATGTGCACAATGGATGTCATATTATTTAATGCTGGATGTAACGAAATGTGATAGCACAGGTGGAGAGTTCACAGTACACACACTTACACAGGCTTTCTCCACACACTCAGAAACAAGGAATATGTGTAAATATGGAAGTGTGAGCGCAGGTATCAATGATTCAAAATGAAACTCCAGGTAGCAAACTACTGTAATCCAAAGAATAGCTGGCTTGTGTCTTGTGGGAAAAGAACAGGTGTGGCCACATTCGTAGGGAAGAATAGATATTAAGTGCTCATTTAAACAGCTTTTTGTAACAAAGCTTATTGTCAGGTCAGTTCTATTCTATGGCTCTGTAACATGGAGAACAAAAAAAAAAAAAAAAAAAAAAACAACAACCAAAAAGCTACAGACTTTCATAAATGCGCGCTTGCGTAGAATAGAAGGATTAAAATGGTATGACAAGATCACTAATGTTGACCTGATGACAAGAACCAGACAAGTGTCCGTGGAACAAGAAATGAGAAGAAGACGATGGCGATGGATAGGACACACACTAAGGACACCTGTTGATAGCATTGTTCTGGAACCCCTTGGACTTGAGAGGCATAGTGTTAAAGAAGATTATAATGTATTTTTAAATGTTGACCACACTTAGTGTTGTTAGCAGTTTAATCTACGCGGTAACAATTCTATCTGGGGCCAACATGATGTATTTTCGCACCAATGTTAATAATAAATGAACGCGATATAAGGTTTACGTTACTTGGTAATGATGACGTAATAGGTGCTGCACTAATGTTTGCAGACCGTTTATTCTAGGCCTTCTGTTGAATGAATCCGTCGGAGTAAGACGTTGATGCTATCGCTCCCAAGTATATAAAAGTTTTAACAGTTCTCCTATGTGGCATAAGTATTGTGAAGGTCGCCACTTTTATTTTGAAGATGCCGAACTGAAGTATTCAGATTCGATGAGTTTGTATGCAGAGGAATATTTAAGGGAGTATCTTTTTATTATCTCCATATTCTGGTTATCGCTACTTAGGTGTTAACTTGTTTAGGCACCTTTCGTATATAAGCCAGATATGCGACGATATAACATGGACAGTAGGAGCCTGATATAATTGTATGTAACTTCATTTGATCATGAACTATGTTTCTACATGTAATTAAACCTGATGTTTTATGTGGACCCATCCACGACGATCGTTGTCAAGTGATATGCCATTTGAATGAACTACCTTGACACTCACGACATTCAATTACGTATAAGCACGATACCACCAACATATTTGTACACTCAACAACCCCAACGTAACAGTGAGAAAATGGTGGCCAGTGTGGGGAATGGAATTGTCAAGGAATAGTATTGTCAAGAATTTTTTCACATAAAGTTGAAGATACGGTGACTGAAAATTTTTTTGAAAGATCCTAAATGAATATTTCACCGTTGGCAAGATTTGCATAAACTCCAGCTATACTGCGCATGCGTATTGGACGTCATGCCAACGTACTTTTTTCTACAAGATGTCAGAATACTATCAGAATTAGAGGTGGGCAAATCGACACACTCCGCTGTTTCGAGACAGTCGGCTCAGTGATTTAAACTGTGTCGAAACAGTATGTCGACACAACGGCACAATTGCCCGTATCGGGGAGAAAGAAGTCTCTAATAGACAGTATACATTACTATACATGAACTGTTTTTACTTGCGCGCTACTGTCGTGTGTGAAAATCTATGGCATTTCGTGTGACCACAATTCAATATTTTTACACAAGTCTTCATTATGATGAAATAAAACGGAGATATGATGATAGCTGCAGTATATGTGAAAATAATAAAAAAAACTACAATAATAATAACAGTAATAATAACACATGATATCAAACTAGAGTAAGCTAGTTTTGGTAGACAAGGATTCAAATCCACACCGAGTACACAGATATCAGCAGAGCTAATAAAGTGTCCATTACATTTATACGAACACACGGACACTTTCAACTTTAACATAGTGCCTAAAACATTGACAACTGCAGCACTGACACAATTTCCAGTGTCTATAACTTCTCAGCAAAAATAATATCACTTGTAAAATCAAGTCATCATAACACATCCCTGAAAAATATGACATGTTTGATATTCCATACTAATGTTCCGAACGGTTGATTCAAATTTTACAAAGGCCCACGGAAAGTGAGACAGTGAGACAGTGTGTCTCTGCAAAACAGCGAGGCAGACAGGAACTGAAACTGTGTCGAAACAACAAGCTGGCTGTGTGTCGAATCTTTCGGACTCGATGCTGTTTCGAAGCATTGTTTCGACACATACACACAGTAGCCATCTCTAATCAGAATATCAGCTGCGCAAGTTATTATGAAACCTACAATCAAAATGTCGAATTTCAATTTTGCCGTGGCCTTACACTGATCAAAGGGACTGCTGTTTGTTACGCCTGAGGTCAGTTCAAGCCACCAGTCTGCCGATTAGCGAAGTCTCCCTTGGTGCATACTGGCGTCGGCTGGGGATTGTTTCTTCTTCTTCTTCTTCCTCGTTCGCCCTGAAAAGGACGGTGGTTGCGTTGTGTCTGTTTACAACGTAGCTGTGATATCTGCACCTTTCGGTCGACACATCCGACTTCTGCACGGCATTTTTTAGGACCGGGTTTGCCTTCCCATTGCGATCCGTGCTCGCTCAGCCAGCCTGCACTGCTGCAGACTGTTTCCAGGACCACCACGTGGAGGTGGAGCACGGTCTTGACCAGCTCTGGTTCGCTGGTCCTGACGCAGGCAGTCAAGCTATGAGTCGCTGACTGCGGTCTCTATTGCTGCGTCTTCTGGTCCCTGATTGTTTCAGCTGTTTAAGATAAGTACCTATCTGTGCTTAAAAAAATGTTACCAGATTATTGTTGGCAATCCCTAGCGTAAATTCTATCTTTTTATGTACGTTATATGTATATTTTATGTCTGTTGTTTAATATTCGTGGGCGGTTGGAGGGAACTTTGGATCTGTAATATCTCTACGGACGATCGCAGATTCAAAGTCGTTCTATAAGGACATTTTGAACATTTTCATTTGAGCAGAAGATCAGACTCGAGATAACTCGTCGAATATTCTGTCTGTTACTGAATTTGTTCAAACATAGTTGTTTAGCTGTAACGTTTTGTTTATCTATGTTGTATTTTCATTGGTTTCAGTTTCGTTTTTCTTAGTTGTGTCATCGTTTGTGAACAAATTGTAGACCTAACCTTGCTTTCGCTTAGTTTTTTACAAATCTGCTGTTTGTACTGGGTCCTGTATGTGTCTATTTTTAGATTTGTTGCTGTAGATTGACCTAATTTGATGTTTTCGTATTTATTAAGATGGCTAGGGATCTAGCAGAATTACTGCGTGCGCATCTTCGTATGTTTCTGGAACGATACGTCCATGTACAACATGGTTATATATTAAATAACATACGAGATGCTATACTCAACAACGATGTTCATGAGAAGCAGATAAAGGACGAACATCGAAGTAAGGAAAGGGCTCTTACTGGTGAGTTGCAGCAGGTGAGAAGAGAGTGTGAGAACAAGGTGGCGCTCCTGAAATCGGATAATTTGAAATTTTTAAATTTTACTACTCTACAGAAAAAGGAACTAGAGGATGAGGTGAGCTCATTAAAAAATTGTTTGATGAAGAAAGGAATGTCCGTGGTGAAGTTCAAAAGCTTAATGCAGCTTTGCAATTAGACTGTCGTGCTCAGGTGACTCAGATTCGAGAATTGACATCCGAGGTTTCTAGTTTAAAATCAAAGGTTGATATCTTAGAAGTGGAAAGAGATCAGGGAGAATTAGCTGAGAAGAGGAGAGTAGAAGAATTGACTCTAGAAAAAAATTGACACTGACTCAAGCTGATATGCAGAGATTACCGGAGGTGGTAATTATGATAAACATAGTGAGAAATTGAAATGTACGGAGTGTGAGTCAAATGTAGCAGCACTTGAGCTTGCAAATCAAAAACTCATATGCCTCCAAGATCAACATGAAAGGTTGACTAATAATAAGGTGGGAGCACCTGATCTTGAGAATCAAAAACTCAGAGGCCTTCATAGTCAACACGAAAGTTTGACTAGTAAAAAGTAGGCTAACTGTGAGGCATTGCTTCTTAAGGAGAAAAATAAGAATGTGAACCTTATAAAGGTAAATCAGAGACAGAGGGTGGAGATTTCACTCCAGAATTTAGAAATTACTAAATTGAGGAAAAGAGTTGATGGCTTACTGGACGTTGTTTTAAACAAAAATTTATTGTCCAACATTGGGTATGACAAACCTATTATGCAACATGCCAGAGAGACTAAGTGTGCTAAAAACAGGGCAGCACAACCTGATAAAGTAAGAAAATCATGTCGAGGCAGGTACAACTTCCCTCGACATCACTCTGATGCCAGTGTTTCTGGTCATCACAATACTGCCTATTCTAGAAGTGAGTCATGGCGACATGATCAGAATGAAACTGACATTAAAAAAATTATTGAGGTTGGTAAGAGTGGAAAAAAATTTACTAATATGTGTGTCATAAAATTAACCGTGATGCAACGTTAAAATATCTCCAATGATACAACGTAGGGATAAAAACTAACGCGTAAGCTACTAGAATACATGATCGCCCACGCCGCGGGTCATCACCCGCCATGGAATTTAAATTGTTAGACGTGAAGGCAAAACGTTTACCCTTGGAGCGGGATGAGAACGGAGATCAGAGGAAAAAATATGACTGAAACGTGCTTGAAACTAGCAAGGCTAAAAGGATGCAAATTGGTGGGGCAAGGAAAAATTCACGTCCCCAAGTTGACACAAGGTAAAGAAATCGACAAAAGGGACCTTAGCTATTATACGCCACGGTCATTTCTTGGACGCTTTTGCGATAACTTAGTCCGTTTATTTGAATGCAGTGATGAACGCATTATAGAAGATTCTAGAAAATATTTGAAAAGTAACTTTTTCTTAATAATAATGTTAGGAAAACCTAGCTGGCCGGATGACCCATCTTGAGCAGTGAAATAATATGCTTTCATTTATACAGACGGATAGATAATAAGAAAGATATTGACAAAAGACTGTGTTGTTCATATCAGCGAGCGTCTGCATTGAAACAAAAATGTCCCAAATTTTCAAAAACTGCAGCTTAAAGACTCAAAAGCGCTAAAATCTAGTTGGTATGAAAGAGAGGGGATGGGCTGGAGAATTGTGGCTAAAAATAACTTTAAAAGGCAAAATTGTGTAGGGGAAGGCAGAGTTGGTTCAAAAAACAAGTGTGTTTTTTGTGAAACGCAAGTAGAGACGGACGGACCAACAGACAATAAGGCATACTTGACTGAGGTATGACTGAAATGACTTTTTGGTAGTAGGTTTGAATTTGAAAGGAAAAAAGGCGGTGATTGGCCATAGATGAATATATTATCGGCGCTCAGACGCGCATTTTTGCCATTCGTTATAAGTTGTCCTTGTAGACACAGTGAATAATATAGTGGTGTATTCCCAGAAGCAAATTGATATCTTTAGAGGGACGCCATACTAAGGCCAGCAGCTCAGCTGAGTTTTGCTACCAATTAACTGTGTTCTATATTCATAATTCTGGTAAGACTGAAAGTATTTCTTTGTATATTTTAATATTTGTTTAATGTTTCGAGTGATTTGATACTGCCATATCAAAATCTATCCCTTACAACAAGTAAGGATTCGCTCTAGACCCCCCGCCCCAGTTGTCACGAAGTGTATTCGCCTTCTTTTCTCTCTGTCAATCTTTTCGCATACCAAAACATTCCTTCTCTCTAAATTCTCTAGAATCTACCACGCTTAAATACACATCAGGAGATCTCCCATTTGCTGCGGGAAATAAATTCCTTTGTTCTACGTTTGACTGGCAAAACCACTGTGACCTTTTACTGCTGTGAACTTTTACACCGCGCCCTAAATAATTGCAGTTCAGCCAATGGATAGGGAGCGCGGATTTATTGTCTTTTGACCTTTGACCTCAGAAACCAAACAGAACCGGAATTTTAGCGGGATCCTCGAAGGCACAATTCTCATAGCGCAGGATACACAAAGCATCAGCCTAGACAGGCAGACCGGCTGAAAATGGTTGCTCTTAAGAAATACAGAGGGGCCCGATCATTTAAACAGCAAAGAATCTTGCCTGAGCGAGTAAGTGATCTATATTGTTATATGAATAACATGAATTAATCATATGTTTATCTACAACATATCATGTCAGTATCTTTTGTTTTTCACTGTGACAGAAATTAATATCCTTGATTTTGTACAGGAGACAACAACATTATGTATACTGAAAGTTTCATGTATGAACTACCCTTGTCCTGTTTTATACTGAATGATTTCTACTAATTCTACTGTATGATTTCAGCCCTGATTATTCTTGTCCTATTTTAATCCTGAACTGATTTCTGCAAATATCCTTATTATGTTTTAATGTGTTATGTGCATGTATCCTGTGTTATGATGGTATTATCAAGGTATATGAATGCCTATCACATAAACATAGAACTTTGTAGGATGGGCAACAGCACTGTAGCCATCTTTATAAATGAATATGTTGACTGACTTGTAATTCAGTGGTTCTCAAACCTTGGCAACAATGACATCCCAACATGTTACAGCAGAATAGAAAAACTATTACCCAGTGGTTCTAAAACCATTGTTGACAGTGACCCCACATTGAATTTACTGCTCTATGGGCACAAGGTAGACCAGTGGTTCTCAAACTTTTGATGACCACACCCCAAACTTCACAGTTGGTGAAGCTAACAGCCCATATGCTGGAAATCACTGCGGTAAACAAGCTGGAAGCCAGATATAGGTTTAGATCCACCTGTTTGCTTATAACATCAGTTATGCTATAGTACTTTATAGATAATAAATAGTACTTTGTTATTGATGTTAGCTATGAATGTTTGTTAGATTTCTGATGGACGATTAGCGCCCAGCAGATATGGGAAATGACTTCTCTGGCAAGATTACTAATGGCGCTTCAATTGTTTGTCAATCCAGTCCTACCAGGTTGTCATACCAGAAGACTAAACCATAAGCAGTGTTCTCAAGGGCAGACTTAATCCATCCCAGCTGGTGATGCGCCCTGAGTCAAGACGGAGAAAGCAACTTGCCATCCTCCGAAACCCTAAAAAGACCTTGCTGGACCTGGAGTGCTTTGACATATTGAACCCCTGGCAACAAGACTACATCAGCATTTGAGATGAGTATCTGAACATGCCAGCAGAACCACTAAAGAATATTCCTATTGTCCTATGATTACAAATTAATTCTGACATGTTTCAGAAACATTCATAGATTAGGGAACATATAGTTGTATATTTGAATATATTGTGAGATTCTATTTTCATTTTTGTAAACTTTACATAACCGAGTCTGTTGTTATTTTCTTTGTAATATTTAATTGGGTTGTATAGTTTTAGTAACATAAATCTACACCCTGGGGGCAGAGCCAAAATTAATAAACACTATTGGGTCAGGATATTTTTAATGTGGCTGGGCACCAAATCTCTTATCCATCTATATGTACTATACATAGTCCTTTGTAGGATATCGGATATAGAATTTATCGCCTAGAGAATATCCTGTTTAGTTTCACCAGAATTCTCTTAGAAAGTTTTTTTGAGTGGACTAATTCCCGAGGAGAGACTGTGCATTCAACCGGCAGTCTGGAAGAGTTTCCTCTAGAGATTATCTTTTATTCTTCCATCAAGTCTGTCATACTTACACTTTCTCCCTCTAAAAACAAAAACAATTTCGTCACAGTGGGACGCTCGTGTCCGGGATCTACTTTTTTCATATTTAGACACTTGTCTGAGATATGAAAACTCTTATCTTTCCTAGACCACTACTGCTGTAGGTACTTGTCACTAATTGGTGTCCAAGTCTTGGATTAGATTAAAGAGGGGACATATAAATTACCCTAGACTAAATTACACATAAATTTTTACAAGAAAAACAGATTTTAAGTTATGTTATGAAAACTATTCTTGGTGGTACTGCTGGTTATTGGTTACATGTTGTTAACTAATATTTAAGTTATATTTTATGTATGCTGGTTTTAAATAACATAGGTTGTTAAAATACTTTAGTTTAGTTACGGCTATAGAAAGTATTTAGGCCTGTATTTATTTGATAGTGAGTTAGAGATCTCATACTCGCTCAGCAAAACCACTGCTGTTAAAATGGATGAGATAAAAGGACTGAAGAAATGGACAGCGCAATCATATAAGATTGGAAAATTATCTGGCTTCTCGGGAAGTTTGCTGGAAAATTATGTCTCGGATCAGGTAGAATGTTTCATGAGCATAATGGGGCAACAGAACGAATGGAGAGCAAAATGCAAGGAAGAGAATGTGGAACATGAGAGACAAAAACAAGAAAAATCCCTCCATTGTAAGGAAGAACTGCAAGAAATGGAAACTCAGTTTCAACCTACAAAAATGGAATCCAGGGATAAACTTGAATCTAGGAATACTCATCATGCCACTCCTTTGCCAATTCCATCACCACCCCCAGCGGTAAATATAATGACATCACATGAAGCCGAGTCTATGTCTCAGAATTCAGGCTCAGACAGAGCAGAGGCTAGGATATCTAAACAGAGACCTCTAGACTGTCCTGAAAACAAGATTAAGCACAGCTGTGCAAATAATCTGAAGAGACCTTCCCCATCCTCAGCAAAAACTCACAACAGGCATACCAAAAACAACCGCACCAACAACCAGGTAAATAGGATCGCTCAAGTAAATAGGATCGCTCAAGTAAATAGGATCGCTCAACCAAATAGGATCACTCAACGGAAAAGGATTACGCAAACCTATGGGAAGGGAAGGAATGTTCTTGAACATCACCTGTCGGCCACCCTACATCAGTTAGACTTCAGGCGCCGAGACCCAAACCCACAGACTTCATACAAAGCTAAGGTCCCTACCATGGATGGGAACTTGACGAAGGCCCGGAGTGGATACAGGGATTCTCAAAATGTGGAGACTGCCACAGTAAATGGAGAAGAAATCACCTGTTTGTATTATCAAGGTCTTGGGTGTGATGCCCTTGTCTCAGCCTCTGTTATCGACCTTGATCAAGTCACCGAAGAGGATGTTGAGGTAACAGCACCCATGATAAACAACAGCAGGATGATTTTGCCTTTAGCTTATGTAGAAGTTAGGTCGAACTTTGTAAACGGCAAAGTAAAGGCCGCAATATTAGATGAACGAATTTACCCCATACCTCAAGGAGGGAAATATATCATCTTAGGAGACTCAGCACGATCCAGAGATGGCGTGACTGAGCAGGCTATGGAGACTCCTATGCCAAACTCATCTTCCAATATTTTCACTAAAAAGTTGGAAGAGTGCAAAGAGATTGACCACCCCAGTGCACTTAATTCTGAACAAGTTTTGATAGTCTCACCCACTATCTGCGTGCAGAAAGTGAAGCCGGGCCAGAGTTCCTTGGTACCTGGTGGGATGAAACATGTTTCAGGAATATCTTCCTTTAACTCTTTCAGTCCCAAGCAAAAAAGTGGGTTTGGCCCAAGCAAAAATGGCCACCCCAGTGCGTTTTTATTGTTGTTGTTTTGGAAATAATTTTTTAAAATGTTCATATGCATAAATAACTTTGTTGTTGTATATAAAACTGAAGGTAATTGGGTGTACTTTACTCTTGTGCTACAAGTATAAAAGCTTTCATTGAAAAATGATTAGTTATTCAAGGTAAAATGGAGGATATGCGCTTAAAAAAAATGATTAGTTATTCAAGGTAAAATGGAGGATATGCGCTTAAAAAAATCGCTTTAAAAATCTAAAATAAATATCTCAAAACAGAAACACGTTCACTCTTAAACACGTGCGGTATTTAAAAGAATGTAATTGCAATCGGAAATGACTTTGTGGGTAGTTATAATTAGAAACAGTCTCAAACAGAGGCGCATATACTAAAGGCTTTTTAAAGTCAATTGGGCCAAGCGCGTCTAACCCCTGAGCCTTTATAAAGTCGATTGGGACTTAAAGAGTTAATACGGGAGAAACGGCTAAAGAGGAACATGAGCCTCAAGCACTTAGTCTTCACTCAGTTCCGATAACCTCACCCACTCTCTGGGAGCAGAAAGTGAAGCGGGTCCAAATTTCCTTGGTACCTGGTGGGCAGGAACACATGATAGACTTATCTTTCTCTGTCACTGGAGAAACAGGGATAGAAGAACATACACGCTCTCATACCTGGGGAGATAGGTATGTGTCCTTAGGCAGGTCAAGTAATATGACTAAAATAAGGTTGTGTATGAGGTTGGCAACCTCATCATTCAAAACTATTTGCTATAGATCCAGTTGTAAGCAGAGTGTAGGCTTTAGAGCAAGCTCTTTGCCAGGAGGCAAGCTTCAATGGAGGATCCACAAGGGAGAAAAGAAGAGGGGGATATTTTTGCGAGCAGGCTTGCTCAACCCACCTCAACTACTTATTGAAGAGGAAACGGATAGAGATGTGTGGATTACAGGCATACCGTTCGACAGAGGAAAAATGGGATTGAATTAACAAGAGATATGAGACAGGAAGGTATTGGCAGACAGAAGAGAATAGTCGGCTCAACTTAAGTTAGCCGTAGGCATAACTTTTAAAAGGGGGCCTATGTCACGAAGTGTATTCGCCTTCTTTTCTCTCTGTCAATCTTTTCGCATACCAAAGCATTCCTTCTCTCTAAATTCTCTAGAATCTACCACGCTTAAATACACATCAGGAGATCTCCCATTTGCTGCGGGAAATAAATTCCTTTGTTCTACGTTTGACTGGCAAAACCACTGTGACCTTTTACTGCTGTGAACTTTTACACCGCGCCCTAAATAATTGCAGTTCAGCCAATGGATAGGGAGCGCGGATTTATTGTCTTTTGACCTTTGACCTCAGAAACCAAACAGAACCGGAATTTTAGCGGGATCCTCGAAGGCACAATTCTCATAGCGCAGGATACACAAAGCATCAGCCTAGACAGGCAGACCGGCTGAAAATGGTTGCTCTTAAGAAATACAGAGGGGCCCGATCATTTAAACAGCAAAGAATCTTGCCTGAGCGAGTAAGTGATCTATATTGTTATATGAATAACATGAATTAATCATATGTTTATCTACAACATATCATGTCAGTATCTTTTGTTTTTCACTGTGACAGAAATTAATATCCTTGATTTTGTACAGGAGACAACAACATTATGTATACTGAAAGTTTCATGTATGAACTACCCTTGTCCTGTTTTATACTGAATGATTTCTACTAATTCTACTGTATGATTTCAGCCCTGATTATTCTTGTCCTATTTTAATCCTGAACTGATTTCTGCAAATATCCTTATTATGTTTTAATGTGTTATGTGCATGTATCCTGTGTTATGATGGTATTATCAAGGTATATGAATGCCTATCACATAAACATAGAACTTATGTATTGGATGGGCAACAGCACTGTAGCCAATCTTTATAAATGAATATGTTGACTGCCTTGTACCTCCGTGGTTCTCAAACCTTGGCACCAATGACCCCCCGACATGTTATAGCAGAATAGAACACTATTACCCAGCGATTCTCAAACCATTGTTGACAGTGGACCCCCACATTGAATTTACTGCTCTATGGGCACAAGGTAGACCAGTGGTTCTCAAACTTTTGATGACCACACCCCAAACTTCACAGTTGGTGAAGCTAACAGCCCATATGCTGGAAATCACTGCGGTAAACAAGCTGGAAGCCAGATATAGGTTTAGATCCACCTGTTTGCTTATAAAATCAGTTATTGCTACTTTTAGTACTTTATAGATAATAAATAGTACTTTGTTATTGATGTTAGCTATGAATGTTTGTTAGATTTCTGATGGACGATTAGCGCCCAGCAGATATGGGAAATGACTTCTCTGGCAAGATTACTAATGGCGCTTCAATTGTTTGTCAATCCAGTCCTACCAGGTTGTCATACCAGAAGACTAAACCATAAGCAGTGTTCTCAAGGGCAGACTTAATCCATCCCAGCTGGTGATGCGCCCTGAGTCAAAACAGAGAAAGCAACTTGCCATCCTCCGAAACCCTAAAAATACCTTGCTGGACCTGGAGTGCTTTGACATATTGAACCCCTGACAACAAGACTACATCAGCATCTGAGATGAGTATCTGAATGTGCCAGCAGAACCACTAAAGAACCACTTTGTCCTATGATTACAAATTAATTCTGACATGGATCAGAACCATTCATAGATTAGGGAACATATAGTTGTATATTTGAATATATTGTGAGATTCTATTTTCATTTTTGTAAACTTTACATAACCGAGTCTGTTGTTATTTTCTTTGTAATATTTAATTGGGTTGTATAGTTTTAGTAACATAAATCTACACCCTGGGGGCAGAGCCAAAATTAATAAACACTATTGGGTCAGGATATTTTTAATGTGGCTGGGCACCAAATCTCTTATCCATCTATATGTACTATACATAGTCCTTTGTAGGATATCGGATATAGAATTTATCGCCTAGAGAATATCCTGTTTAGTTTCACCAGAATTCTCTTAGAAAGTTTTATTCTTCCATCAAGTCTGTCATACTTACACTTTCTCCCTCTAAAAACAAAAACAATTTCGTCACACCAGTTCAGGGTCTACAGATAAATAAAATACATAAACTCCAGTAAGGATTATGAAGGACAGATCAAGTGTTGAGATCAGTGAAACATATCACCTATCCTATTCTATGGCAGAAAGCTAATGAACATATTTCAGAATATGTAGTCTGGGAGAACTTATCCTATGTGAAACCAACTTGGTAAGATGTGTTGTATGGTCAAAAAGATCTGACCCGTCTATGTGGTGTTGTTGTGTGTCGTGTTGTGTCCAGAAATGGGTTAGAGGATGGAATTCTGACACATGACCAATACTTTATTGCAGAGCTGTGAGTTGTTATTTGGCACCAATGTGGTGTCAAATGATGAGTTACTAATACAAGAGTGGACCCGTGCAGTTTATATTTTGGCAGAGCAGCCTGATATTGCCTCCAAGCACGGAGAGGTGGGGCCACCAGATCTCAGCACCAGAGCTACACATTCAAGCTACGCGAGCGTCTGGTCTGCTGAGAATTCACCAACTCAACTTATTTCTAACACACCCTTAAAATTTCCATCAAATAACTGGACAATGTGTAGTCGCCATAGACAGGGAGTGATGAGGCCACCCCAACAGCACATCCATTAAATGTTCTCTCAATTAGATTACAACTATAAACAGTAATAATATTAACTAGTCTAGTAACATACATATGTACACACCTTGCATTTATTATGTCATATTCATGCATTTTTTTCATAATTGCAAAACCTTTCATATGTTCTGGCCAAAATAAAACCTTGGTTCAGAACAAATAAATTTAAAGAAAATTACTATCCAAATTTTACACATCTCGAGTTAGTTCAGTGTGTTATAACATTTTATTACTATTATTAGACTTGTTAAATATCTGTGTGTGTGTATGCAAACTACCACAACACATTACATATCATACCCTAGAATTTTAACGTGGCCACATTCATTAGATAAAAAAAGATAGGTGTGAGGTCGTAGTGGTAGCAAGAAGGGCCTTCTGACAATTCACAGCTACATTTTATCTCAGGAGCCTTCACAGCTGACCTCATGCATCACACTTAGTAATATCACCATCATACAATACCATCAATCCACTACAATGAGTAATGGTGTTAGGGATGGGGTGAACTTAAATGATAAAACTAAGACCAATACATCTGTAAACAAAGTTTTAACTTTGCCTAGTAGGCTGTCTTCTACGACATGCTTTAAACCTACTGCCTCGCATACTGATAGGTATCATACTAAGTTCAATCAGTATGATACGTCATCTAATAATGAATTAACGTCCATGAGACAAAAGAGAGTTAATGTTTCTCATTTAACTCAACATTCTTACCACCCCTGCTCACAGTTTCGTGACAATGGGACAACTTATGTTGGGAAAGGTGCATATTCACGCACCTTTCTAGTGCGCAATCTGCCACCTGGTACTACATGGCAGGCACTGGGTGATTTTTTTTCACTTCACTGCAAACGTCAAGTTTGTACGTCTTTTGCCATTTCCCAATGCTAGGCCTTGGTTTCTTTTTGTACCAATAGGGACGCTCGTATGGTTGTTGAGCGGGACAATGGTGTTTATTTTCACCACCGTTCCCTCAATTTACAATTGGTACCTGATTCTGCTACACGCAGATATTAACATACTTTCTTCACAGTATAATGTTGGTTATTTTGGGCATTTTTCTTTGCTGTACCATGTCTTTTTCTCATGTCACTAGTCCTTTGCCAGTGATGGATTATTCCACCACTGACATGCCTATAGTTTCAGGTCACATCATATAATGACTCAGCAAGTTCATTCATCGTTCATTCTCTTACCTAGTCATTTGCTCCTACATGACTTGTGTATTTTAGGCTTTTCATGTAGAGAACATTTTTTCTGTCATCTCCATTTTTGGCAATATGTCTTTTTGTCTCTATGTTATTTCTACCATGCCTATGATGGACATCAATTTCGTTGATTATTATCCTCATGCTCAGCCAATGCAGCATGAGTTATCTGTTTTGTCATCCCTATTACGAAAGGGAATGCCAATTAAGGTAAACTGGTCAGATGATTGCCAGATAGATTTAATAAAATTTTAAATGTTTTTTTTATACACCTCCTATTTTGAGGTTACCTGATATTACAAAAGTATATATTCTTTGAACAGATGCTAGTAATTTCGGATTTGGGAGCATCACTGCTTCAAGAGTACAACGGAATTCTGCATCCAACCTTCTACATCTCACGTAAACTGTCAGAGACTGAGACACAGTATTCGGTGATCGGAAAGGATTTAGACATCCATTTTATTCCCGGATCTGACAATGTAGTCGCAGATTCTCTATCAAGGAATCCAACACCAATACCTGAAAACTGATGGTTACTCAAGAACGGTTCAAGCCATACGACTGATTATTACTCATGAAAAGTCCAAGTCATTCATGCATTTATGAACAGACATACATATTACTGATGCATGCAAGTCAATTTCGTTTGAAGCCAGAAATAACTTTCGTTTGAAGCCAGAAATAACTTTCGTTTGAAGCCAGAAATAACTTTCGTTTGAAGCCAGAAATAACTTTCGATTGAAGCCAGAAATAGTACATGTTTCGTACGCTGATTGACATCACACTGATTTGTCGTGGAATATCTCGCGGTACTATTCGTGGTGATCTACCTGCACTTGTAGATCGAATTTTCACTGAACTAAGAAACACATGGAGATGAGAATTGGAGACAGAATTTTTTTTTTTTTTTTTAATTTTTTTATTCACGTACGCCCCCTTTTTTTTTTTTTTTTTTTTTTTTTTTTCGTACGCCCGCTATACTCGAGGCGAAATCTCAGGTTATTGTTAATGTCTAACCTGACATTGATTTTACGTGAGTATCCCTTTTCTTGTACAGAGACAGGTGTCCCTCGCCATTCAGGCAGATACTCGCCGATTTCGGAGGTACCCATTAGAGCTGGGTCGGCTCAGGAGCCGCCAATCCCTGGTCGATGACACTCCTTCAAATGTACTCGCCAGGTCTCAAGTTAATCCAGTCCAATTCTCGGTCGACGAAAAATCCTCAAATGCCGTCGCCCGGGTTTGATCCTGAATCACCCGGTCGCCAGAGCGGTGTTGTAACCACTACGCTAGCGCGGCTCCCAGCACGTACGCCCACTATTACTCGAGGCGAAATCTCAGGTTAATATGTCTAACCTGAGACTGATTTTACGTGAGTATCCCTTTTCTCCCTGTACAATGACATGTGTCCTGTCACCATTCAGAAAGATACTCACCGATTTCGGAGGTACCCATTAGAGCTGGGTCGACTCAGGAGCCGTTCAGGTTATTCCAGTCCCTGGTCAAGGACACTGCATCAAATGTCTTCACCAGGGCTCGAATTATTCCAGTCCAAGTCCCGGTCGACGACACTTCTTCATATGTTCTCCCCAGGGCTCGAACCTGAATCACCCGATCGCCAGCGCAGTGTGGTAACCATTACACCAGCGAGACAGAAGTGAAAATGATGAAGAAAATGTGGAAAGAGCTTGAGCTGATGCCACGCGACAGGAAGACATTGCGTATGTTTGTTGAAGGCCTATGTTATTTTGGGGGAGGGGCTAATGGGTATTGATTTAATACTGTGTGTCCTTGAATAGATGAGGTTGAGCATGAGGCTGGCAACCTCAACATGTACAAATACATTCCACAGAAATCACCGCTACAAGAGCAGGTGCTGCTTGGTGCAGGCTTCCTGCAAGAGGACCAACTGCATTAGTGGCTCCATGCTCCGTAAGGATCGCAAAGTAACATGATGACGATGATGATATCAAGTGAATCAGAATCTTCAACTCAAATGTCAAGTCAGTCCTGTTGTATGGCTGTGAAACATGGAGAACAGCAAAGCCAACAACCAAGAAGTTACAAACTTTCATAAATGGGTGATTGCGTAGAATAGAAGGCTTGAAATGGGTATGACAAAATAACCAATGTGGAACTGATGATAAAATCCAGACAAGTGCCAGTGGAACAAGGGATGAAAAGAAATCACTGGCGATGGATAAGACACACATTGAGGAAACTTATCGATAACAATACAGGGCAGTCCTTGTTCTGATAACCCCAGGGTAAAAGATATAAAAATGTAGTCCCTTAGCAGATACTGCCATTGGGGAATGAAGTGTTAGAGACTTTCCCATACTAGGTCCAGCATCGAGAGGTGGGGGTGACAAGTTCCCTTCCTCTTTTTCTTACTCGCATTCTCTTGGGATTTATCGACCCTGTCACATATGTTACTTGGAGAGCTGAAGGGAGATGAATGAATGCATTAGTGGTGAATGACTGAATGAATATCTCCTGAACAACACAAACATCAGAATCATCAAGTGAAATCTGAGGTAAATCATATTGTATGGGTTGGCAAAAATAAAGAACAACAACAACAAACCAAAAAGTTACATACTTTCATCATTGGGTGACTGTGTAGAATAGCCGGATTAAAATTGTATGACAAATTCATCAGTATGGAACTGGTCACAAACTCATCAGTATGGAACTGGTCACAAGCTCATTGTTACGACAGGTTTTATGATGTTAGCCACTTTTATAGTGAGCTCTTTTAAAGTTACGCATTAAAGGGTTTGAAATGCTATTAATATATATTATGTTTCGCGCTTCACGGTAATTGAACGCGAATCGGTAGAGTTGCTTAGATTTATGATGTCGTGTTGCGTTGGTATGCTAACACGTGACGACATTATAATTGTACCCTTTGTATTCTATATTCCGTCCTAGTCAGACGTGATTTTCAACGCTCCCGTTTATAATAGTAATTGTGTAGAGGTTTTTTCTATTACATGGCACCAGGGTCTGCCGACTTGATATGGATACAAATAACGTCTCATTTTGATGGATGAATCATTCTTCAGTACAAGAATAGTTGCAGGGAGTATATTATTAATAAGTATCCAAATTATAAATATCGACCAGCTTTGGTTATTCATTATCGGATTACCGACATACGGAATCGCGAGTAAATAGCCAGACGTTGTGACGATTAATGAAGTAAATTCAGGAGACGCTCTTATATATTGCATGAACATTATGTATACTTGATTACTATGATGTCTTGTGGATTGCATACCGTCAATTAAAATGTATCATGTGGACTCGTACCACCTATGGACTTGTCAACTATCTATCGTTATTGAAGTTTGGTCAGTTCTACCCCACATTCGTCAACTTTAAATATCAGATCGATTCTCTCCAACGAAACAAGTCAAAATTGATAAAGAGAAGATAAATAAAGACATGGCCAGAAGTAATAAACCCTGTTTATTAATAAAGAACTGTATAAAAATGTCAAGCAGAAAAGACAGACCTCCAAGCCACAAGCACGCACAACAAAGTGGTTAACACTCATCATTATGGAACTGATGACAAGCTCATTAGTATGGAACCGACGACAAGTTCATCAGTATGGAACTGATGACAAGCTCATAAATATGGAACTGATGACAAGCTCATCAATGTGGAACTGATGACAAGCTCATCAATATAGAACTGATAACAAGATCATCAATATGGAACTGATGACAAGATCATCAAAGCGGAACTGATGACAAGATCATGAATGTGGAATTGATGAGAATATCATTAATATGGAACTGATAACAAGATCATCATTGTGGAACTGATGACAAGATCATCAATGTGGAACTGATGACAAGATCATCAATATGGAACTGATGACAAGATGATAAATGTGGAACTGATGACAAGCTCATCAATGTGAAAATGATGACATGCTCATCAATGTGAAACTGATGACATGCTCATCAATATGGAACTGATGACAAGCTCATCAATGTGGAACTGATGACAAGATCATCAATGTGGAACTGATGACAAGCTCATCAATGTGAAACTGATGACAAGATCATCAATATGGAACTGATGACAAGATGATCAATGTGGAACTGATGACAAGCTCATCAATGTGAAAATGATGACATGCTCATCAATGTGAAACTGATGACAAGCTCATCAATGTGGAACTGATGACAAGCTCATCAATGTGGAACTGATGACAAGCTCATTCAATGTGGAACTGATGACAAGCTCATCAATAAGGAACTGATGACAAGCTCATCAATATATAACTGATGACAAGCTCATCAACGTAGAACTGATGACATGCTCATCAATGTGGAACAGATGACAAGCTCATCAATAGAGAATTGATGACAAGCTCATCAATGAGGAACTGATGACAAGCTCATCAATATAGAACTGATGACAAGCTCATGAATGTGGAACTGATGACAATTTCATTATTATAGAACTGATGACAAGCTCAGCAATGGGGAAATGATAACAAGCTCATCAATGTTCAATTGATGACATGCTCATCAATGTGGAATTGATGACAAACTAATCAATACAGAACTGATGACAAGCTCATCAATATAGGACTGATGACAAGCTTATCAATATAAAACTGATAACAAGCCCATCAATGTGGAACTGATGACAAGCTCATCAATGTGGAACTAATGACAAGCTCATCAATGTGAAACTGATGATGTAGTGAAGTCTGAATCATATCTCGGCATCATTCAAACTTTATCGCCGCGCAAACCCTGTGGATATAACTGACCAATGAAACGCCAGCTTGGTACAAGTAGTGTCGGAAGATACGCTAGACTAGTTAACATGGAGGCAACGAAAGTGTAGATGTTGACAAAATTTCGGAAGGCAGTGTGCAAATAATCATGGAGTACCTAGTTAAAGAAGGACATAGTTCGATAATATGAATCATTAGCCTTAGGCAGAAAGCAATAGATTCACTTGATGTGTTGTAGAGCCGAAGTTATTATGAATAGAAGACAGTGGAGCATGAACCATGTTGTGTTTTTCTCTGTTTCGGCTGCGGAAGTGAATAGTCGGATAAACTATAGGATAAAGTGGATTAGCATAGTGATAGAGCTCATTCATATGAGTAAAATAAGCCTAAGGTGGAGAAAATCGGTGCAGAAATAAGGACTCCATTCATATTTTGGATTTTGCATTGGAGCACACTTTGCCAAAACCTACACTGTTTGCGTGAATGAAAAATACCTTGGCCTAGTTGTCATCTCGTACATCCGCAAATCCACTATATAAGGAGAGAACGGAAGGCATACACACTCGCCGCCTAATTCAAACAATAGACACGGAGCACAGTATTGTATCAACTCCTTTGCCATCTGCAGAAGTATGAGAAGACTGTGTAATCATTAAAAGCATGTCTGTGATTGAGGGTAAGCGAGATGTTAATAAAATATATATATGTAAATATATTATCAATGTGTGCTTAGAGAATATTGGTATGTGTAGAATCATTGTGCTATTTCTGGAGGAAAACCCGAAGTGTGTTGGTTTAGTTTAATTGTGTATTAAATCAGTAGAACGAATGGATTGAGCTAGGTGGTTGTGGAAAGCGTTTTAACGACATTATGCTTGCTGGAAAGGACTATCCAAACTGGAAGAAGGAATGACTATAACTGTATTAATTGATATATGACACAATGGTTACCATAAAGCCTATATGATTTTAAAGAAGCAAATCATGAACAGAACTGTAACAAGTGAATTACTGAACTATTGTGCTAGAACTTGAACGAATTGTGTTATTCATGACTTACTATGTCTCCTGTGATTAACCACAGCTTGTCTGAACTGTCTCATTATACCTCCTGACTGGCTAAGGAGACCATGAGCGATACTACGTAGGTTGTATATTATGTTTCAGGTTATATCCTGCCCTGAGTGTCTTATAAAATCTATAGTGACCAAGGCAGCAAATAGATGATCCAGTTTGCCAGAGCTTTTGCCAGTATTA
This sequence comes from Oreohelix idahoensis, assembly GCA_024509875.1. Taxonomy (NCBI): domain Eukaryota; kingdom Metazoa; phylum Mollusca; class Gastropoda; order Stylommatophora; family Oreohelicidae; genus Oreohelix; species Oreohelix idahoensis. The sequence continues at coordinate 140,340 of JAMPIV010003631.1, forward strand.
ACTGTGTCATCTTGACTATTGGAAGACCCGCAGTGGTGGGGCTCTGTCCAGTCATACTGCTGTATGAGGCCTAGGAAGGACTTCTTTTCAGATAAGTAGCTCATTGTTGGGCTACTTCAACTTTCAAATAAAATATACCCACCTACGAATGAATTATGTTATGATAAGATCAAGACTGTGGTGTAGATAGAAGACATTTGACAGTCATATGAGTCATTATGGCTTTATCATAAAGTAACATTGATATTCGATACAAGAAAGCACAAAAGAGAGACATATTTTATCAGGAAGCAAGAAAACAGTTGAATACGAACTATATTAGTTTAAGAAATTAACTGTAAATGTGTTATGTATATAAAGAAAGTGAAACATATGTTATTTTGCAATCAATTGGATTTTATTTGAAAATTAACAAAGTACAAAGAAGAAAAGATCTTGTATATAAATAAATTGTACCCCCAGTCTTCAGTGAGTTTAAATTTGGTTCCAAGTTCTTGTTGTTTAGTTAATTACCCCTAGCAGAGTCATTGTCTAAGGTTAGTCTGGAGAAGAGCACCATAGGAACCTAAGATAGTACATTACCATCTCATCTAGGAACCTATACAGCTTGACTATACCTTTGAAGTCGATACTTCTTCTTCTTCTTTGTTCGTCCTGAAAAGGACGTTGGTTGCGTTGTGTCCGTTTGCAGCAAAGCTGCGATATTTTCGCATTTCGGCCGACACATCCAACTTCAGCACGGCATTTTTAGGACCAGGTTAGCCTTCCCTCTTCGATCCCTACTCACTCAGCCAGACTGCAGTGATGCAGCCTGTTCCATGGAAACCACCACTTGGAGGTATCAGCTGTCTTCCTTCTGCCTTGGTTCCATTCTAGTCCTCGGTCCTTCAAAGATTGTCTAATGTTGTCCTCCCAGCGGACTTGGGTCGTCCTGGAGGTCTGGATCCCTGGCTCTTTGTTTCCCATGCTTGTCGTGGTAGCCGATCTTCTCCCATTCTGCAGACATGGCCAAACCATCTTAGTTGGGACTGTTTCTATTTGGGTCTGCAGCGGATGGGATTTTAGGCCTTGACGGATCGTTGGTTGCGGACCATGTCTCTTCTTGTTACTTCAACCACTTTCCTCAGATACCTCATTTCTGAGGTTTGGATCTGGCTTTTGTGGGTTGTAGTCATTGCCCACGACTCGCATCCATATGTCAAGACTGGGACATAGGTGGAGCGGTATACAGCCATCTTCGTTTTCTTACCAACCTCTTTCTTGCTGAGGAATCCTCGATTTATGGCCTGAAAAAGTCTCCCAGCTGCTGCTTTTCGAGTGGCCAACTCTTCTTTGATGCCTCCCTTTCGGTCTATAATAGCTCCGAGGTATTTAAAGTGGTCGACCTGCTCCAGGAACCTGTTCTCCCAACTTAATCTGATGTTTTCTTTCTTCTCGTGATATCACCATGGATTTTGTTTTAGAGCTGCTTATGACCATCCCTCTCTTCTCCAGCTCTTCCTTCCAGACTTGCAGGTTGGATTGGAGATGTGCCTCTGATTTAGCGATCAGGGCAACATCATCAGCAAATGCCAGCTCCGAAATATAGACCTGTCTCATCTTCCAGTACCCACTGAATACTTTCTTGTTCTCTCCTTACATGCCTTGATGACATCGTCCATAAGGAGTATGAAAAGATAAGGTGACAGGATATCACCTTGTCTTACACCAGTGGTGGTCCTGAACTCTTTTGACTTATGGTTTGCTGTCCTCACATAATTTCTGCAAGACGTGTAGAAGCTATGTATAGCATGAATCAGAGGTGCTGGAATGTTCTTCCTTGCCAAACAGTCCCAAAGTTTGCTCCAGGGGACTCTGTCAAACGCCTTTTCCAGATTATGAAACAAAGATGGATCTCACTCTTATACTCAAGGGCCTTTTCTCTCAGCTGTCTGAAATTGAAGATTAAGTCTTGAGTTCTTTGGTTTGCTCGGAATCCGCACTGGACCACATCCAATTGTAGCTCAGCTAGGCGTCGGAGACTCTGCTCTAGGATTATAGAGTAGATTTTACCAGGGACACTGAGAAGGGATATGCCTCTATGGTTTCCACATTGTCGATTGTCACCCTTTTTGAAAATTGGTGTTATGATGGTAATCTCCCAATCCTTTGGTATGGTCTTGTTGCACCATGCTGCCTGTAGGACCTTTAAGAGTAATAGGTCGCTGATGCTCCCATGTACTTAACCATTTCTGGTGTTATACCATCATGCCCTGCTGCTTAGCCCATCTTGATTTTCTCTAGTGCTGCCCTCAGTTCTTCCATCTTTATGTCATCTTCACCATCATTGGTTTTCTCTTCTGTGCTAGTGGTTATCATTTCTGATGCTTCACCATCATGCTCACCATCCAGGAGTTCTGAGAAAATATTCTTTCCATCTTTCCAACCAACTTCCTTCGGGGCAGTAAGCAAATGCCTTCAATACCAAAAATGAAAATTTCTTTCCAATAAAAACAACCACCATAACAAATTTGGTAAACACTCCCCAAAACTTTAAAAATATATCACAAAAACACTCAAAACCCCCAACACCCCTTCCAACATAAAATATCACTCCCAAATAACAAATCAAATAACATCTATACCCCACAACACACACACAAAACCCAAATACCATAATATAAAAACTCACCACCTACAATAAACCCATCCCAAAACAACACACAACAAAACACAATATTCCCAACCACATACCCCCCCCCTTATACCACAAACACATTAACTCCCCCCCTACTTCCAACCCCATCAACATCCCTCCTCATACAAACATCACACAATCCAAACACCCTCTTTAAACCCCTACCACCTTACTAACAACATATAATACCCTCATACTCCCCCACCTCCATCACAATTAAACCAAACATTCACACACCTCAATACTTACCACACCATCACCCAAACACATCACTAAACAATTAAACAATCTATCATAATTTCCTAACCACTTTATCTCCCCCAAAACCTAATAACTAAATCAATAACTCTTACTATCACCCAACCCCACACATTCCCCACCCTCCACAATCAACTTCCCCACAAATCCATCTCAACACTCCCCCATTCCACTACTCACCCCATCAAACAAAAATTAATTAACCCCAACTATACATCATACATCTAACATTTTTCCCAAATATAAATACCATCACCTCAAATACCATCCTCCACACCTTCTACTAAAACCAATACCAATCTTCTACACAAAACACAAACTCCTCACCCCCCCCCCCCAACTCATTACCCAAACCCCCCCCCCCCAATTCCAACCCCACACCTCTCCATCACCAAACCACACTTCCTACCACCCCCCATACCAAATCCTCCTCACTCCTCCAACCACCAATCCACACATCACAACCCACCACCAAATTCCCACCCCACATCCCCTTAATCCACATTAAACACCAACAAAACTAAAACCCCCCCACC